>JAODAL010029285.1:0-51875 GCA_025379985.1 Phyllomedusa bahiana
CCAAAATGTGCCCCCCAGCCATTTTAAAAAATAAAAAGCAACTTCTTTACCCGAAGCCCCCCCCAAAAGTTCGACTTCGGGTCCGAACCGAATTTTCCCCCCCGAAATTCAAACGAATTCCCACTTCGTTAAAACAATTCGCCCATCTCAAATTTAAATTATTTTAAATTAAAAAGTTTTTATGTACCCTTTGGAAAAATAATAATAATAATAAAAATAACAACAACAACAACAAAAAAACTGGTTTTTTAAAAGGGCTATTTTAAACAGGGGTTTTACATTGGGGGCCGCTTTTTTGTCCGTATTTCGGGTGTAAAGTGCTAAAAAAAGGACGAAATGCGCCCCAGTCTTTAATGGAAAATCCACAGTTACCATAGAAAAACAAAGGGATTACCCCCCTTTTTCCCCTCTCCACTCGTAGAATACGACGCATGTGGAAAAAGTACATGTAAATTACCAGCAGAAAGACGCGCTGTTTAGAAAAAAAAGGGTTTAAACGGGGGCAGGCGGGCTTTTCCCCCCCCCACCCTCACCCCCCCCCGCCCCTTTGGAGTACGTGTCATTTCCCGAAGTCGCGAGCCCCCAAGGCCCGGCGTAATTCCCGGGCATCCCTTACCCCCCCCCCAAAAATTTAAAGGGCCATGTGAACTTACCCCAAAAAGGCACAAAAATTAGGAAAATATAACTCGGGTTTGGAATAACAACACCTCCACATAATACTTTTCTGTTTTTTATTTAACAAAGAAGTAGGCCAAAATGGGAGAAGCCCTGGAGAAAAATTAATCACACTGTAAATAAAAGTTCTTGGAAGATGGGGTGCTAGATTGAGGAGGGCCCCAAAGGGAAAACCCTTCCAAATTCGGCCTAAATAAACCACAGGGGCAGAAATTTTTAAAAAACCTTCAAGTTTTTTCCTTCCCCCATACTCCTTTACAAAACCCCCAAGGCATACGTGTTTTCCGGAAAAAAACCACCCAAAATGCCCTCCCGGATAAACGTGGGGAAAAAATTTTCCGAAAACGCGGCCGGGGTGGGAATCCCAAAATCCGCCATCCTTTCCCCGGCCCGCCCGCGATCTGCTTAAATGGGTTTCAGAAAAGGAACCCCCGGGGTCCCTTTCCCCCGGGGGTGCGCCCCGGGGCCGAGAATAAAGCGGAAAGGGTGTCGAAGGTCCCTTTCCCCCCGGGCGCCCCTTTAGACTGGGGGCTCTCGTCCAGGTTCCTGCCCGGAAAACAAAGCGGAGCCCTTTTAAAAGCCCCAGCGCCAAGTGCTGGGGCAACCCCCCCCTCTTACCTTTTGTAAAAGGCCAACAATCTCTGAGGGGAAAAATCCCTGAGCGACAAAGGGGCCGGGTTTCCCCACATCGTTTTAAAAAGGCATTTTCCCGAGAAATAAAGGGGGAAGAACACAAACCCCGGGCACTTCTGATGTGCATTTTTTCGACCTCCTGCACCCAACGCTAGGGGGAACGAAACCCTTTTTTTTGGCGCCATCCCCCCCATTTTTAAAATTTTTAAAAAACCTCAGCTTTCCCCTGACAAAAGGGCCCGCCGGAACTCTCCCTTTCCCCTGTCGGGAGCAAAAAACCATCCGGGAAGCAAACATAAACAGAGGCCTGTGGAACATATTTTCCCCTTCTTGTCCACAAAAAGTTTAACAACGGCCATATAGTTTAACCGGGCCCCTAAAACTGCAAATCCCGGGGACTGTTTTGTTTTCAGAGGAAAAGGAAAAAAGACCCAAACCCACTTCTTAAAACCTTTGGAAACATTGCCTTTTTAAAAGAAATCCTTTAAGCCACATAAAAGGGGCAAGGGGACAAAACCCCCGGGGTGTCCCTTCATATCCAACAGCACTCCCCATATCACTCAGCAGGGGGAAAAAAACAAACCCGTCCAGAACTTTTGCCCCCAGGGATTTAAAAAAACCCCTCAATCCCCAAAAAACCCCTTTCCCAAACGCAAGGCTTGAAATTACTGTAACCCGCAAATAAAAAAGAAACCAGGGGTTAAAAATTTAAACTGGCCGCTTGGGACCCCTTATGCTCACCACCTTACACAAAACTCCAGTGAGACTTTTACCCTGCCCCAGAGACTCATCCCCGTATTTTCATAGAGAAAGAAAAACAATTCCCCCCACCTATGTTTCTAATTTTTTAAACTAAGTTCAAATCCCCCTGATTTTCTTAAAAAAAAACTACTGTCTATCCAAAACCCAATGGGGGCACGTCAAAAAAAAATTGCCCAAACCTAAAAAAAAACGGAATTTTTTTAATAATCCGCCATCTCAAACAAAAGGGGGGGTCACAACCCTTTTTTCCCGTTTTCATCTCCATCCTTTTCCCCCCCCGGGAAACCGTTTTACATTGGGTCATCAAGAAGGGGTAAAGGCCCCCTTTAAACATTAAAGGGAAAAACCCCCACCCAACCCCCTCTTTTCCCTCCTTCGAAAAAACATTACAAAGGGGAAAATTTTTGGCCCGATTTTGAGTTAGTTTTAGAAAAAGACAACCAAGCTTTAGTAGCAAGTAGGGGGAAAAAGTCGACCCTCAAAAAGGCCAAAAGCGCCAAAACTCATAAAATTTTTTTATTGACCAAACCAGCCCTTTGAAGAAGAGGTCCCATCTTCTCTCTGCAAAAAGACCTAGATTTAGAAGACCGAAAACCAGGAGAAAAAAACATCCCGATTAAAGGAAGGGCCCGAAACAAACTCCAAAAAGATCTACTTCGAAATTTTTAAAAAATAAATATTTTATGGCTTCCCTGTTCTTCCTGCGGCCGGGCGGAACTTGACCTAACCGTAATAAATTCACAGACTTCCAAAAACCCAAAACACCGCCCCTCCCGGCAAAAACCCAGAGCCGTTTTTTGCTAAAAATCCCCAATTTTTTTTTTTCCCCCACTAAGGAAAAATTTCTGAAATAAACCGTTCCTTTTCCCCGATCCCCAACAAATTTTAAAAAAATATCCCTTATTTTCCCCGAACCCCTCAAACGGAACAATTTATGAAAAGAATTTTCTCCCCTTCACAAAAAATCCTAAAAGCAAAAAAAATTTTCTCCCCAACACTGGGGATTCCCAGTAAAAATTTTTAATTTTTAAGGAAATACCACAGTGACCTGCCCCACCCCCCTCAGGGCCCAAAGGCCCCCTAAATGATTTCATGGGACTTGCTATCTCTAAAACCCGGGCCAAGGGCCCCAGAGTGAAAAAAGAAAGGGAAGACCTTAAGCAAATTTTCACCCCCTTTTTTTTCTTAGAAGCTCCCCCGGTCAAGCAAAAAACCAAATTTTCTAAATTTTCCTTTAATTTAACGGGCCCTTCCCCCGAGAAAGCCATAATGAAAAAAGCAACCCCCGTTGTTCCCGGGGGGCCCTTTTCCTTTTTTTTTCCCGGGGGGGTACCCTCACGGACTTTTCCCCCTTTGCGCTGAACTTTCCTAGGAGGAAGAATTTTTTTATATATTTTCACTGTTTGGCAAATTTTTATTTAAAAATGTTTATTGGGAACTAAAGGGCCCTTTTTTGTTTCACAAACAAACTGTTTAACTTAAATTTTGTTATTTTTAAAATCTTTTGGAATTTCAACAAACCTGGCCACCTTAAAAAAGACACAAAATTCCCCAAAAGGGTTTGGGAAACCCTAAACCTTTCCCAAAAAATCTTTTGGGGTTTAAAAAACATGGGGAAAAAGGGTCATGTCCCTTTAAAAAACAAATGGCCTTTTAAATTTCCACAAAAGGGGGGAAAACAACGGGGGAGAGACCCCAAAAAATGAAAGAGTGAAATTTTATTTTCCAGGAAAAACCCCAATTTTTAGGAAGAAATACCTATAGATTAAAAAATAAAATGGGTTTCCCCCTCTATTTTTCTCCCCCCTTGTCGGGCAAAAAAGGGCCCGGGGGTGGGAAATTTTAATCAAAGGATTCCATTGCCTTTTTAAAAAACACAAAATAAAATTTATAAACCCAAAAGGTAGATTTCATAATACTAGTCCCGAGAAAAAACCCTGTTGTTTAAAACCCGGTTAACGTATATGCTTTCCCAAAACAAATCAAATTTTTTATTTAAACTAAAATCATAGAAAAAAAACAAAAAAGGGAAACGGAAGGCCAACTAATTTAAATTTTTGGAATTACAATGCGGTAAATTTGGAAAAAAAAATTTTGAAGATCCTCTGGAGGTTTTTACCTATAAAACCCGGAACTCAAAAAACCCATTAAAAAGGGGAAAAAAAACCTTCCCTGACCCCTGGGGATTTCCACCCCTTCGACTGAAAAAATTTTTTCCCTTTCTTTTCCCGCTTCTAAAAACACACACCCCCAAGAATAAAAAACCTTTTTAATCTTTATAGAAAACCCAATGCCCTCAATAATTAAAAAAAGAAAATTTGGGCAGATTCCCTTTGGGCTGACCACGCCCCATTTTACCTTAAATTTTTAAAAGAAAAATTTAACATTTCCCCCCAGACAACCTTGGGCCCTATAAACCAATTTTTCTCTTAAAAATCTCCGACCCCTTTAAACAAAATAGGGAAACTTTCTTTTGAGGAAAATTTCGAAAAATTAAAAACCTCAACCGCTCCCCACCAGAAATTCTTTTGGTGCGCACCAAAAGCATTTTTTCACAGGTGGGGTTTTATTAGTTTAGCTGCTAGGGGAAAAAAAAAAAAAAGAAAACCAAACTGACACGAAATTTAGAAAACTTAAAAATCCTAAAATAAAACAAATTTTTAAACCAACCCCAGCTCCAAAAATAAAACCCAAAAGTTAATCAGGGGAAAACACATCTGCGAAAAACTCAAAACTACATCATTATGAATTTCAAAATATCAAAGGGTCAAATTGGGGGAAAATTTTTTTCCAGGGGTACAGACCCCCACCAAACTTCTTTCTCAAAGGGTTTAAAAAAAATCAAACGAAAGGGGTAAAAAATTTTCCCTTTGCTTTAAAAATAGCTTTCCCAAAAAAAAAGGGTCTGTTACCCTTCCCAAAATATTGCAAATTGTTTTGCAGACTATTATACCAACCTATAAAAATATTTTAAAAAAAAAAACCCGAATTTCCCCCCCAAACAAAAAACGGGGTTTGCTTCCTTTTTAAGGGGGAAACAAACTGCCAAAACCCTAACCAAGGACCAACTGACAGATCTAAAAAACCATTTCAATTAAAGAATTTAAAAAAAAAGCATCCTACCCCAACTAAAAAAAATTCCCCCAAAGGTTTCCCGATGAACTTTACAAACCCAATTCTACAAGCTTTTCAAACCGATTTTTTTTCCTCCTCCCCTCTCTTCCAACAAATAATGACCCCCAGGGTTTACTCCGGGAGAAATGCGTAACTTTGGGTAACTACCAAAACCCCCAAAAAACCCGGAAAATCGGCAATCAAGTAAATTTAAAAATAGGGCCCCTTTCGTTGTTTTTAAACAACAATAAAAATTCAACCTAAAAACCTAAACTAACCGAAACAAAAAATTTTCTAAACCCCCAATTTTGGGTTTTTAAAAAAGACCAGTCCAGATTTTTTAAGGCCCGTAAAAACCAGAGATGGTATTCAGGAGAGTGCTGAATTGATGCAGATGGCAAAACACAACAGAATACCTGCCCCCTTTCTCTCTTTAGATGCAGAAAAACTTTTGATAGGCTCAACTAGCTTTATCTTAGGGAGGTCTTGATTAAATTTGGTTTTAAAGACCAAATCCTACAAGCCATTATGGCCCTCTACTCACTCCCGTCGGCAAGGGTGTTTACTACAGGCTTTCTTTCTCGTTCCATCCCTATTTCCAATGGAACTAGACAAGGCTGCCCATTATCTCCCTTGATATACATTCTATATGTGGAACCGTTGGTAGAACTCATAAGATGCTCTCCAGAAGTTTCAGGTTTAGGATTATTTAAATCTAGAAACAAAATTGTTTCCCTTTTTTGCCGATGACAATTTTATCATGGTACAGGCGGAAACCTCAATCCCCAAACTATTGTCCATTTTACAGGACTACTCGGCGATTTCTTATTATAAATTAAACTAAACTAAATCAGTGATACTCCCATTGAATATCCCACAAAATGTAATGAAACATCTTTCCAGTTTAAACTTTATTTGGGCAACCGACTATATTGTCTATCTAGGCATAAAAATCACAAAATCTGTTGAACAAACCATCAACATAAACTATCATTTTCTCCTTAACCTTAACACAAGAAATTAATAGATTAAATAACCTCCCTCTATCCTGGATAGCAAAAATAAATATTGTAAAAATGATCCTATTACCCAAATTCCTATACATAGCCAGATCTTTACCCTACCTTTTTCCCCTACCATTGCTTAACAGGTTGCAGTCTCAACTTCTGAGGTTCATCTGGGGTGATAAAAAAACCAGATATAAAAAAAAGTACCTCTTTTTGCGTCTCAGCGAAGGAGGTATGTCAGTTCCACATCTGCTATCGTATAATATTGCCTCATTTCTAGACCTCATTTACTTTTTATGGAATACCCAAGACCTGCAAAGCTGGTTACAAATGGAAAATGCTTCCACCTATCCACACTCAGCTAAAGACATTTTATTGGCTGCCTATTTCAATATTAAACTCCCTTATCTGCACCTTTCATCTTTATCCCATGCGATTACAGCCTGGTCCAAATTTGTGGTTTCAAAACACTGGGTCAGAATTTCCAAATAAATATGCACACTTACTGTAATTGGGGTCAATATACCCTCACTTCCACTTTCAAGCTGGTTAGCTTCAGGAATTACTTTCATAGGTGATCTATATGATGGGACAACCCTTAGGGCCTTTGGGAATCTAAGGGAGACACATGGCCTGTCTATATCATATTTTTACCAGTATTTACAAATCAGACATGCAATCCAGTGCTGGAACTGGCCTCATCAACAAACGGCTCCTACCCCATACTATAATTTTCTAACGCACAAAAAAGGGTTTGATAAGGCACTTCTGTAATATACAACCTATTAGTGTCAGACAACAAAGAGGAGAATCCTTTCTATGTAATAAAGTGGGAAGAAGAACTAGCACGCTCTTTTACTTGGCAAGAATGGTTGACGGCCTCTTTTTCAGTGACTAAACACTCTAGATGCATTAATCACTTAGAACTCATGAAAAAAATCCATCTCCGCTGGTATCTAAATTCCACACGTCTGGCTCATTTCTCTACATCACAGTCTAGATTGTGCTGGAGAGGATGTGGCAGGGAAGGCACTTTACTTCATATGTGGTGGAGCTGCCCAATTCAGAAACTTTGGTCAAAAGTTGAGGTTTTAATCAACGAGATAGCTCCCTATCAGTTTCAACTTGAACCCACGTTAGCTGTCCTGGATTTATCCATACAGGACTTTCCCACCCAATTTAAAACAGTGCTTCAACACATTCTAGTAGCAACAAGACTTTCAATCGCCTTACACTGGAAGGCAGTACTTCCACCAACCTTAGAAGAAGTAATCAACAGAGTTAACTTTCATTACAGATGCGAAACGTCTCTCTCAATACCTCCACATTTGGTAACCAAAACAATAAAGAAATGGGAATACTGGAGGAATTCTAAGTATTTTGATGTTACGTGACTCCAGCTCTTTTTGGGTTACCCTAGTATGTCTCTTACTTAAGCAGCTCATTCATTAACTTCAGCCTATTGTGTCAATATTCTTTCATACTGGATGCTCTTTTTCCTTAATGACTGGGTTTGATGTTCTGAAACTGTAATTCTTTAGCAATTCTTGCTTGACCATGACAATATATTTTACTTTGTTTGTTTTACTGTGTAAGTAATTGTTGATATTGTTGAATATTCTGTTATCGAGCTCTTGTGCTCATTCCCTCCTGTTTGTTTTTGTTCCCTTTCTCCCATTTACTTTTGAAATTCTTTAATACAATTTCATGGTTAAAAAAAAAATAAAAATAAATGTTCTTGATTAATGGACTGAATAAGACCACCTCTATAAAAAAGCAGAAATTATTGCAGGATGATTCTCTTGTGTGTTAAGGCAATGCCACTAATGAAAGACATTAGCAATTATCTTAAAAAAGCAACTGTTGTTGCCCATACATCAAAGAAGATATATAAGGCCATTTCCAAAAAATAAAGTCCATCACTAGAGAGAAAGATTATTTACAAGTGTAAAACATTCAAGAGAGATGACATTCTGTTTAGAAGTGGATGTCCCAGTGAATGGAACTTAAGGTGAGACTGTGTAATGTTCAAAGAAACTGTAAAATCCAAAGGGCTATATCACAGCTTTATATGACAGTAAAATCAAAAAAAGACTGGAGAAATTTTGCTCGTTTGGAAGAGTTGCCAAGAGAAAGTGCTTTCAAAAGTAACTTAACTTTGCAAAGTTGCATCTGAACAAACCAAAGACTTTTGGAAGAATGCACTTTAAAAAGACAAGAACCAACTGTAGATGTTTGGCCTTAATATATAGCAATATGTTTGGTGACAACTAAAAACTTCTGGCCACATGTAAGAAAACTGTTTAGGTCTAAAACTCCCTTTTTTGCCTATAGTAACCTATGGGCAAAAAAGTGAGTTTTAGACCTAAACATTTTTCATACATGTGGCCCTTCATGTCAAGCATGGAGATGAAGGGCTGATGAGCTAGGCGTGTTTTGCAACCACAGAACCTTCCAGAATGATGTGAGAACTGATAAAGTCATACAAAAATCAATTACTTCAAGTTATTACTGTTAACGGTGGTTCTACAATTTATTGACTAATGGGGCTTACTAAGTTTTTCACCCATGAAATTTCCATTTTTGATTCATTTTTGTTAAATAATAACACAGTGTAATTTCTCATGTATCATTGATCAGCTTGCATTGAAATAATTTTAAGACCTTTTAAGGACAATTTTTTTTAAATTATGTTTAGATATATAAAGCATAGAGTTTACAGACAGTATGCATTCTTTTTCTCATGACTGAAGATTTTGTAATGAAAAGGCAATATCACTGCCAGCCTCCTATATTCACTATGAATAATTAGAAGATTACACAAATAGGTACAGCCAAACCCAACTTATAGGTCACAACTAGAGATGAGCGAATTTCTAAAAAATTCGATTCATCGACTTCGCCGAATATTCTGACAAAATTCATTTCGGTCCAAATTATTTTGGGACGAATCGCGTTAAAAAGCAGCTATTTCCAGGCTGCACAGAGCCTGTAGGGTGCTGTAGAACGTTGTGCCATGCTTAAATATGCAGAGGAAGCTTGGTATGGTCTTCATACAATGCTGTGTTTTAGTATGACATGCACATGACTGTGCCGCTCTTAGAATCGCGTCACTCTAAAATTCCCTGGGTACTTACAGGGGCAAAACTGACCAAAAAACTGAAGCGGGAATGCAGCCTGATAAAGTCATGGCAGAACCAGCTGGAAAAAAACAAGCTAAGGGCTAAGATCCTACCATTGCGTCAAAGAACACAGTAGTAGGTTACCGGAGCCGCCACAGATCGCAGCACAGTAAGGGGACGTCACAGCAGGAGTCACCCTGCGAGGCCACAGCATCCGGTGCCATCTACCCACCATGTGTTGACCACACACTAGGTCATACACTTTCTACCAGATGACATCTGACAACCCCACCCAAGAGTCGGTGGGTTTGTCACACACAACCCCTAGTTGGCATGGCCCAGGAGCAGGTGAGGGGCTCTCACCTGTCATCAACCCACTTCTGTCCCGTTTGCTTCCCACAGCCAGAGAACTACTATGTGCTGTGGACTCTGCGCCATTTTACAGTGAGGACCAACTATTTGAGGACAGTGGGCAGCAAAGAGGTGGGGAAGACATCTGCTGCTTCTTGCAGAAGCGGGCAAATAGTGATGACGAGAGTTGTAATTGGGTATTATTTTGCGAGCGGGCAGGCGTTGTAAAGCGACACCAGTGAGGAGTAAGGCAGTGACAGGCAAACACTAACTGATGTAGTCGATCGCACATGGGAGCCGTAAGAAGCAGGCGAGGTTGGGACAAGTTATTCTGGTGCCCTAGTTAAACAAGGCATAAAGTGCCCACCAAACGGAAAATTCAGTCCACTCCATGCCTCCTTGTGCCCCCTTTTCTCCCTGGGATGAAGTGCCGCCCTACACGGTCGTCTACCCTCGACTACCCATTGTCCCTGCCCTGGAAGCATTCCATTATCTCTACATTAAGTTTTAGGAGATGGGAGGAGAAGAAGGAGGCTTTGGACGACAGATAATCTGGGATCTTGGACAGTAGAGAGTTAATGTCTGGGCTGGAGATGTAAAGTTGGGTGTCATCAGCATACTGGTGGTTTTGAAAGCCATGTGATTCCCTCAGCTGACCCAGACCAACAATGTACAAGGGGTCATCATTATCATAGGGAGAAGAGAGCAGCAGCTTGCGTGTCAGGCAGTGGCGCAGCCTGTAAGTCGGAAGTGTGGCCGGGAGTCAGTAGGGTGGCAGCAGTGCGAGGTTGGGAGCCAAACGGCCACGATTTAGACCACTCACTTTGCAGGTCCCAGAAAGTAGCGGCACAGGGGCTCACCGGGTCAGCGGCGGTAACAGTCAGTAAGTGCAGCGCTTTGGTGGTAAAATCACCTACTGGCGGTTGTGTGCAGTTTTTTGACGAGACACCAGAGGAGGGTTGAACATAACTATATGTAGAACCTGTAGGCAGAAAGTAAAGCGTGACAAGGAACCTAACGTTGGCACCACGGCCCTGCATCAACATCATGCAGTGTCACCATACGTGTTTCAGATGTGGTGGTCCATCCTGTCCCAACAGCAGCAGCACCCAATGGCACGCCTCCCATTTCAGGCAGTCAAGGCTTCACCACCTCTGCCGAAGACAACACCCAGTCTATTACATCATCTTCCGGTCCAGATACTCCTGCTGCTCAGCACTCATGGTGCCAGCAGTCGTTCACCGAGACGATTGCCAAGAGACAGCAGTATGCGTCTAGCCATCCCTAAGTGCAGAAGCTGACCATGCTCTTTCCAAGTTGGGGGGTACTGCAGCCTCCCTTTTAAGGGGTGGCTTGCCCCATTAAAAAAAAAAATGGCCAGGAAACTTGGCTTTCTTTCAGCCATTTAACAAAAGGGAGTGATCCTCTGTACCACTGCAAACGGTGGTAAGGGCCCGCCAGGGAGCGGGGTCCTAATAGGTCCGTTTTCACCAACCCGCCGAAAGGGGCGGGATGGACTTTTGCGGCGGGAGCCCTTGGGCGCTACTAGTGTTGAGCGTTTTATTATCTAAAATTAAAACCCACGGTTTTTTGTTGATCGATTTTTTAGATACGCGTAATTTAGGTTAAAATCTTGAAATCTATTTAATATGCCCATTTTCACGTTCCTGTCATTTTGGGGGCCCAGAAACAGCTTAGAGAATAAAGGGTGAGCTGTGTGTGCGCGTCATACGGGGATTTTATGTTCATTGGCTAAAAAAAAAAATCCCTATTTTTACATAGAAACCCTTCCTGTTTTGCCCAGTGTGGTCAGCATTTATGGAGTAGGATGTGCGCTCGGTCTGCCCAAAACCTCAGCGAAAATTGTTCATTTTTTTCACAAACAGCTTTTTTTTAGCTGTGAACTTAAAAACTTATAGATTGAGATTTCGATTTTAGGTAGTTAGGCGAGAATTTTTAAAAGGAGCTTACCCCTGAAATCACGGGGGGGGGGGGGGGCGGGTGAAAACAGACAAGCTCTTTACGGATGGGATATATCAGCCGAACTTCGTTTTTTAAAAATTGCATTGCAATGGCTTTTTATTAAAAAGTTTTTCTGTTGAAATTTTACCCCTAGTTGGGCACCTGAATTATATTAGGTACAATCTTTTTATAACTGCAGTCTATTTGTTAGGTGCAAAACTCCATTTTATTATCTTTTACATTTTGTAGGTTTTTTTTCATTTTGGTAGTCCGCTTTTTTGATAGGGCACCTTCATTAAATTTCAATGCAGCAAATTTTTTCGTCACCGCAGGGGTATTTTTTTTGGGGCAAAAATCCGTTTTTTTTCCGTATACATTTTTGATACGTGTTTTTTCCCTTTTTACCTCCAGCTTTGTTGGGTAGAGGCAAATTTTCTTAAATTTGAATCAGCAATTTTGTCGCACCGAGGTGAATTTTGTAGGGCAAAAAATACCGTTTGTTACCGTATACATTTTCAGATAGGGGGTTTTTTTATTTTGGGAGGCCGCTTTGTTGACAGGCACCTGCACTTAAATTTCAATACAGCAATTTTTTTGCACCGCAGGTGTTTTTTAGGGGCAAAAAATATCTTTTTTATCCTAACTTTCAGATAGGTTTTTTCACTTTTCCCAGTCCGCTTTGTTTATGAGGCACCTTGCACTTAAATTTAATGCAGCCAATTTTTTTTCGTCACCCCAGGGGATTTTTTGGTGCAAAAAATACCGTTTTTTACCGTTACATTTCAGATAGGTGTTTTTTTACTTTTGGGGAGGCCAGCTTTTTGATAGAGGACCTTGCACTTAAATTTCCCAAACAGCAAATTTTTTCGTCACCGCAGGGGTTTTTTTTTTAGTGCAAAAATACCGTTTTTTTATCCTATACATTTTGAAATTTTTTTTTTTTTTTTTTTTTTTTTTTTTTGGCCCCGTCCGCTTTTTGATAGAGGGACTTCACTTAAAAATTTAATGCAGCAATTTTTTCGTCCCGCAGGTTATTTTTTTGGGGCAAAAAATACAGTTTATTTCCCAACATTTAATACGTTTTTTTTTTTCCTTTTGACCAGTCCCTTGTTGATAGAGGCAAATTGCACTTTAAAATTTTATACAGCAATTTTGTCGTCACCGAGGGGTATTTTTAGGTGCAAAAAAAGTTTATTATCCGTATACATTTTCAATAGGGGTTTTTTTCCTTTTGGTAGTCCAGCTTTTTGATGGAGGCACCTTGCACTTTAAATTTCAATACAAACTTTGGGCGTACCCCAGGGTGTATTTTTAGGGGAAAAAATACCGTTTATTATCTGTTAAATTTCAGAAAGTGTTTTTTCCTTTTGCCCCTTTCCCGCTTTTGTTTATGAGGGACCTTTTACTTAAAAATTTTAAACAGCAAATTTTTTCGTCACCGCAGGGGGTTTTTTTTAGGTGCAAAAAAACCCTTTTTTTTATCCTACAATTTTTTACGGTTTTTCACTTTTTCCATCCAGCTTTTTTGATAGAGGCACCCTTTCCTTAAATTTTTAAAGCGCAATTTTGTCGTCACCGCAGGTGTTTTTTGGTGCAAAAAATACTTTATTTTCCCATACATTTCGATACGTGTTTTTCACTTTTGCCCGTCCAGTTTGTTGATAGAGGCACCTTGCCTTTAAAAATCAAAAACACAAATTTTGTCTCACCCCAGGTTATTTTAAGGTGCAAAAAAATACCGTTTATTATTTAAAAACATTTCAGATACTTGTTTTTTCACTTTTGCCCAGTCCAGCTTTGTTGATAGAGGCACCTTGCACTTTTAAATTTTTAATACACAATTTTGTCTCACCAAATGTATTTTTTTTGGGTGCAAAAAAAACCGTTTATTATTGTATCATTTTAGATACTGTTTTTTTCACTTTTGCCCATCCCGCTTTGTTGATAGGGCACCTTACTTAAATTTCAATGCCAAAATTTTTTCTAATGAGGGTATTTTTAGGTCAAAAAAATTTTTATTTCCTATAATTTCAGTACGTGTTTTTTTTACTTTTGGGCAGGCCAGCTTTGTTTCAGGCACCCTTTCCTTAAATTTCAATACAGCAATTTTTTTTGTCCCGCGGGTTTTTTTTAGGTGAAAAAAAAAACCGTTTATTTTCCCTATACATTTCAGATAGGTGTTTTTTTTTTACTTTTGGTCAGTCCCCCTTTGTTGATAGAGGCCCTTCACTTTAAATTTCAAACAGCAATTTTGTCATAAACGAGGTTTATTTTTTTTGGTGCAAAAAAAAAACCCTTTTTACCGTATAATTTTAGATTGTGTTTTTCACTTTTTTCCCCGTCCAGCTTTGTTTTGAGGCACCTTGCACTTTAAAATTTAATCAGCAATTTTGTCGTCACCGAGTGATTTTTAGGTGCAAAAAATACCCTTTTTTTATCCCTAAAATTTCAGATACGTGTTTTTTTCTTTTGGGCAGGCCAGCTTTGTTGATAGAGGGACCCTTTCACAAAAATTTCAATACAGCAATTTTTTTCGTAACCCCGGTGTATTTTTTAGGTGCAAAAAATACAGTTTCTTATCCCTATACATTTTAAAAAGGTGGTTTTTTTTTTTTCACTTTGGAAGCCAGCTTGTTGATATAGTCACCTTCACTTAAATATTGAAATACATCTAGATTTGTAATTTTTGATTTTGAGAATAACCTTGTGATCTGCCGTCCCTTTTAATAAGAGACGTTTTCCAAAACCCTCTTCCATACCCTCTCGAAATTTTATCTTTCTGAACATGTAGCCGAAAATTCGGGTGGTAAGCGAGCAAAGAAGGGGGTATGACATGGAGGAAAGTACGAGAGAAGGTGGGCTCCTTCCAGTGCTTGCGACAACATGCAAGCCAGTTGATTGTCGATTCAGGACCAAGGCCTGTCCATCGCTTGTTTCAGGGCCCTGTGAAACTCAGTAACCGACAATCACTCGCCAATCTTTCTTCAGTCTGTTAATGCTATACCTGCATCCGGCATTCCTTTCCTCCTAGTTCCTCCCAGATCCACGGCCACAAATTTATCGTCATCCAGCATCATCAGCAGTCCTCCAACAGAAGCAGAGCAGCCCAAATGTTCAACTCGTGTACCCACCACCAGTTGATAAATCCCATTTTCTGAAGACCCTCTATTGATGACAAAATGCGTTGGGTTCAGAAGGCATGTTAAATATATCACGATGCCAAAAGAGGAATGATTTTGTCTGCTCTTAACCCAGTTACTGGATGCCATCAGAGGAGGAGAAGGAAGCCAGTCAATCTGAAAAAATCCCCTCCCGGGCGGTCGGCAACGCGCTTCAGTTTTTTCCCTCTTGCTTGTAGCCTGCAAGCTACCTGGAATGCAGAAAATGTCAGGACGACGAAGTCCACCTGTGTTGATGAGATATGACGACATTGCGGATCCAACTGGTGTCTTTTCAGCAGAATATTGCTTGCGAGTGACTATCATCACTTGACGAAGGAGGAAACGAATGGGTAGTTTCAGTAACGGGTACCCCGGCTCGAAAAAGGGAGAGGCGGTCCCGCAAAGTCCCGCTGATTATGATTCCGTCCAAGCCCACTTTCCACGGAAAACCCCGCACCTCGACCCCCATATCCCCGTCAAAAAGTCCAGGGACCTCACAAGCCTGGCCCTTCTATACAATCCTCTGATTCACCCAGCGATGTCAATATCCGCCTTTGCCGTAAATGCCATAAGTAGCAAGAATCTTAGTTTTTTAAACCCCACCTACCAACATGACTAGTCACATGCAGCGAATGCAAGTTTTGAACTGGCAGGGCCAAACTTGTCCAAAAAAGTCAGAGACCTGATCGCCTGGGGCATCCAACCACCTGTTCCCACACCCTCTTGTCCTCCGACTCCTCCCCACCACCAAGCGTTCCTCAGCTGCCCATGTTTCACTTCTATATTCAAGTGATCCAGGGAACAGCCACCGCTTTCAGCTCCACCGTTGCCCAAGTACCACCAAGACCCATCCTACCCCTTCTCCCTTCCGCCAATTTGACGACCTGCACTCCGTAACCGCCATCACCTACAACCATCCTTGCTTCCTTCCCAGGTTGGGAGCAGAAGAAACACTTTAACCCAAACCATCCCAAAGCCAAAAGCCGTGAATGTCGGCCATTGTGTCCAGGCTTTTTTGGCCTTGAAATGTTGCCTTTACCGTCAGGGTGGACCCCAGATTCGGGTTCCGCCACATTATGGCCCTTGCCTGCACCCCAATACCAGATAGCCGAAACAGGCAATATTTCTTTATGCCGAGAAAAGCCTCCCTGCCGTCTGGCCAGCATGTGTCATCTAAAATAACAAGCGCTTGTCTGCATCTTGTGGCCGAAAAGTCCATCTGGACCCACCGACTACATTGACTAGTAAGCAACGCCAAGGCCGCTATTCTCTGTGACACTCCAACTGGGGTGAGCTGGGTGGATGTCATTTGTGGTAGACATGCTCTGATGCTGGCACAACTATTAACGCGTCCTCTTCAAAACCGCAGGAAGGTCCAATTGCTCATTTCCCCCAAGTTCTTCTATTTGCATCACGTGCCCAGATAAACCAGCCTTAGTTATGAAATGTAATCTTCAATGGAGACCTTTCCACAACAACAGGTCAGGAGCTGTAGAACGGCTCTCCGCAACGAGAAACCGAGCGTCTGGCCTGGGGTGCCAAGAAACCTTTGCCAGGCAAGGTGGTGTGCGATAACGTCGAAATCTGCTTTCCGCCCTAAGATCGGAAGGCTGGAGCAGCTATCCCTTGCCTGGCACATGGTCCATGACCCTTGTCGCGACCAGAATTTTCTAAAGAGCTACCCGGTCCCTGGACTGCCGCTGAGTAAGGCTCGAGGTCTGAATCCGCACATCCCCCGTTCGCTCACCTTGCTTCTCCCCGCCTGGCTGCCGTTGCAGCTCACCTCGGCCATCCCCGTCCCAACCTTCTTCATTTGTTTTGACAGTGGCCACACGCTGGATTTCCACCCTCCACAAGCTCCTTGATTTGGCAACAGCGCAATTGCCTTACCATTAAAAGACACACTGTGCCTGAAAGAGCAGCGGTGCGGACCCCTCGGGGTGTATGATCCACCGAGAGAGAGCAGGTGAAAGACTCCTGCACCATCCTTGCCAGTTTTTAAAGAAGCCACCAAAATGGTCCAGATCGGATACAATGCCCCTATGTCAGCATGAGCCATTGTGGTGATCTTAGTTCTGAACGATAAGTTTTGGATCACTCTGAAACATCGGTCCCAGCCAGCGACGGAGGGAGATGGACGGAACACAAGATGCGGACAAGGAAGCCTTTCTCCTCCGTCGAATTCTACAAGGCCCACAAGTTTCTCAATTTTTATCGTCTTCATTAGGCAGTGGTTCGCGGGTCCAGGGCTAGTGCAAAGGCGGCGCAATCAGCTTCTCAGGGTGCATCATCTGAGCAAGTCAGGCCAGTGGTTGAAGCTGTGCCAGATGGAAGCGAGGGAGGAGGAGGGAGGAGAGGTATTCCTAGACATCGACGTTTCCGACGATCCCTGCCATTGGAAAAGGTTGGCCGCGAATTTGAGGCGGAAGGAGAAGATATGAAGATCATTTGCCTATGCCGCCTAGAACCCCAGAGGCTTGGGAAATCAAGGCTCCTCTCTCACATGAGTGCATGGATGCCCCATTATCCCTCCAACATGATCCCCTCACATTAAAGCCATCAAAATGAACACCATTTTTATTGGTTTGCCACGCCTCTCCCGGGTCCCGTGCAAAACAAAACTCAGCACTTTCCTTCCACCCACCCAAAAAGAGAGTAAAATGCAGGAAATGGAGACCTTGCTGATTGATCAACTGGAGACATCTGTTGCGTCTGCTTCACGTTCCTCAAATGGTGGAACAACATCAGCGACGTGACAGCAGTAGAGTGCCAAGTAGCCGTAGCGGCAGCAGCAGCAGCAGGCAAGGTGGCAGAAGCCTAATGGGTGACCTCTGGCAATCTTTATTTACCACCTCACCAACGCATGCAATGCAGGGCACACATCCAACACACAGAGACCAGCTTAAGATCATGGTGCACGACTATCTGCGTCTCAACACCGATGTTTTTGGATGTGTTCCGGACCCAATAGACTTCTGGGTATCCAAATGGACGAATGGCCCGAGCTCGCTCGCCACGCCATAGAGGTGTTGTCCTGCCCAGCAGCCAGCGTCATATCTGAGCGGACCTTCAGCACAGCTGGAGGAGTCATTACAGACAAACGCATCCGACTTTCCACAGATAATGTGGATCGTTTGACTTTCATCAAGATGAATCAGGCATGGATCTCTGATGATGTTGTGGCCCCAATTGCCGAGGTCACCGATTAGTTGCCGGTCTACTTCACATTCCTCTTCAAACAGAAATGGTCCTCTTGAAAACTTTTTTTTTAAAATGATCATTTCTTACTGCAATTTTTATTCTCTTTTCCCAACAGTTCATTTTGCTGGTTTTGCTGTGAGGAGACTGTAAAAGACAGCAAGGATTCATGACAACACCGTATTCCATTTACTCACTTTATCTTTAGAAGTTTTCGCATTGTCAATGGTTTTGAGGTCATGTTGCTGTGAGATACAGCTATAATTATGGTCCTTTGGAACAGAAATGTGGCTTCTAAGTGGCATTTCTCCATCACAATTTTTAATAGTGGCTGAGAAGTCATATTTATAATTTTTGGGGTCATGTTGCTGTGAGATACAGCAATAATCATGGTCCTTTGGAACAGAAATGTGGCTTTTAAGTGGCATTCTCTCCCACAATTTTTAACAGTGGCTGAGAAGTCATTTTTATAATTTTTTTGGTCATGGCTTTGAGCAGTCTACAGTCTTTGAAAAAATGTGTTTCTAACAAGACATTGGTCTCACATTTCAAAAGTGGTAAGGTGTTTGATTTTGGGGCATTCTGACATCAGCATACTACTGTCCTTATAAAAATGTGTTCTAAAGAATTGTTCTCAAATTGTAATGGCTCATGGCTGTTTGAATGTTTGGGGGCATTTTGCTGTGACATGCAGCTATACTACAGGTCCTATTATAAAAAAAATTTTGTTTCTAACAGACATTTGTTCTTCACAATTGTCAAAAGTGGCTCATGGGTCATGTTTTGAATTTTTGGGGGCATTTTGCTGTGACATGCAGCTATACTACAGGTCCTATTATAAAAAAAATGTTGTTTCTAACAGACAATTTGTTCTTCACAATTGTCAAGAGTGGCTCAAGGGGTATGGTGCTGTCAGAAACAGAATAGGTAGGACACTGTTAATGGACACATATTGCAAAATGACTTGTTTTTGCAAGATCTTTAACATAGCTACAATCATCCCTGTATTGAGACAACCCATTAATACAATTAAAAAAGAGAAACAAAGACATGGTGGGATTCCATCCTATTTTAAAAATGTGTTTTCTAGAATTAAACTACTAAAAAACTTGCATGTACAAAATAGCTGGTAAAAAAATTCCTCTGAATTGTACAAGGGAGGTACAGGAAAACTTGACCAGATGTAGGTTATTCAGAGGACATGGAGTATGGAGCACGGACAGAGAACAAAGTACAGAGACAATTTCCTCCAGCACGTTGAGTAAAATGAGAAAAAGAATGCCAAGAAAAAGGGCACCTGGGTGGAACAGGAGCGTTAACCACCAGTATTTCCAAGTGAAGCTCAATTGGTCCGCACTCATACGGAGGGGCAAGCGCTACCCAGGTCTTGACTGTGTACTGAGGAAGGCTGGAGGTCTTACCTCACACTTCCGCTTCCGCACTCTGCTTCAGCACGACTGTTTTCGTTGCTGCGTCATAAGGGCATTTTTACCGTGTTAATAGATGACGGACGCCAGCCTGGGCTCTCACCGCACCCACTGTAACTCCGGCCCTGGCTGCTGAACCTGCGTGTTAATAGATGACAGACGCTAGCCTGGTCTCTCACCGCACCCACTGTAAGTCTGGCAGCTGGACCTCCGTGTTAACAGATGGCTGACGGCAGCACTGGCTCTCACCGTTAGGGGCAATCAGGAGAGCTTCAAATTTCTCTAAAAAATCAGATTTTGAAAAAGGTGATTTCTGTGAGGTTAAGTAGTGTCAAAAAGGGGTCCAGGGCTGGACACAAATTGCACAATTTGAGGCTTAAAATTTTCTGGGGCTGGAGTCACTATGGGGTCGCATCATTTGATCTCCAGGGGAGTCTGTCCCTAATCAATGAAGAAGGATTTGGAGGAAAAATGAAACCATTGAATTGATTGGCTGAATCAGTCTCAGAAGCCAGGAGGGCAAATGTCTTCTCAACTAAGAAGTGTTTTGGGGATGATTAGGACATTTGTATTACTTATGGGGTGTGCGGACGAATTAACACATCTACACGTGTAAAAAAATACCTTTAAAAACTGCAGGGGAGGGTGTTTGTTGTATGTTTGTATGTTATCACACTTGAAAAAAAGCAAAAAAAAAATTGGGTTTTAAATAATGTAAAATATAAATTAAAACTTCACCTAAATAAATTCTGTAAACATTTGTCAGTTACTAAAAAAATTATACTAAATGAGTGTCACTGTACAAAATAGTAATAGTGCACTTTGTGATCTGTGGGGTCAATCCATAGAAGGTTTTGGGTTCATTGCTGTGGCTCCAGGACAGGGATATAGGTCTTTGTCCAGTGAAACTATAATATGTTGGTTGAATGACTCCTTTTTACGGCAACTTTTTAAACTGCGGTGTCTTGCAGGTTTGGGGCCTTGTGTGGCCCAGGACAGGTATAGTCATTGTCCAGTTCAACTAAAATGGTGTTGAAAGTCTCCTATTTCCGGCACTTTTTTAAGATGCGGGTAGACAGGTTGTTAATGGCTTTATGCCGGTAAGGTAAAGATGGAGTTATGTCCAGTGAAACTTAAAATGGTTGTTCAAATGACTCCCTTTTCCCCAAACTCTTTTTAATCTTGGGGGTCAGGACAGGTTAATGGTATACTGCGGTCAGGACAGGTATAGTTCTATGTCCAGTCAACTAAAATGGTGGGTTGAAAGACTCACTGTTCCAGAACTTTTTAATCTGTGGTCAGACAGGTTTTATGGTGCATTCTTGCCGGTACAGGACAGATATAGTTTATGTCCAGTTCAACTAAAAATGGTGTCAAGGGACTATCTTTTCCTGGCACTTTTTTAAATTGGGGGTCAGACAAGGGTTAATGGGCTCTTACTGCGGTCCGGACGGTTATTGTAATTGTCCAGTTCAACTAAAATGGTGGTTAATGAAGACTCCTTTTCCCGCTACTTTTTTATTTGGGGGTCAGTCAGGTGTATTGGGTCATACTGCGCGTCCAGGTCCAGGTATAGTAACATGTCCAGTTCCAACCTAAAATGGTGGTTCAATGACTCCTTTTTTCCAGACTTTTTAATTGGGAGTCATGCAGGTTTGGGGCTCATGCTGCGTTCCAGGATCAGGGGATAGTCAATGTCCAGTTCAAGGTAAATTGATGGTTCAAAAATTCATAATGCTTCTGGCACTTTTTAATTTGTCGGGTCTTGCTGGTTTTTTTAAGGGTCATTCTGGGTTGCAAGACAGGGATAGTGAATTGGTCTGTGAGTTTATTTCTGTGGCTTTTTTTAAACCTAAGTGTGTTGCCTAAGATTGTAGCACGTATCCATTTGACAGTTGTGGTGTTAATTCCCGCTTCTCCATCACATGTGTGGGTTGTAAGATGAAGGTGGTTGATCCTGTCTCCCTTAGGACTTTAATGGTCTCGGCGATAATCTATTATAGATCTATCGGATACCTTATTGATTAATTGCGTTAGCGACTATCGGACCAGATGCGATAGTCAACGTAATCGCTCAATCAATAGTCACAGCAGGGGCTGCCGCATGAGGAATGTCAGGGCACCATAGATGCCAAGTCGTCTTTCCTTTTCCCCCCCAAAAGACTAAAAAATAAAATAAGTTTCTGTGAATGTAAAAAGTTGGACAGAAAGTTTTGCAGGTGGCAAACCAAACAGGAAAGCATAGAGTTAAAGCCGCAAACTATGTGCCCGCCTCACACAACTATGTAATATAACAAGTGAATAGTGTTTTCCCCTCACAAGTTCCTGGGAGGTGGATGGTAGAGTTTGCCTCTGAGACATCTTGCCACTAGTATACTAGCCATAGAAAGTCTCTTTCTGGTACTCCAACAGAGCCCCGGTGCCACCTGAGTGGACCTGAATCAGATACTAGTACAGGAAGATGCATCCCTGGCGCCCCTTAGCCCACTGCCCAGATTCTAGCAGCCAGCCATCTGTACAGACACAAAACACTTCATGCACATTTACTATACACACACAACACTATACAAAAATACTGTATATACACACTATATTCACATACACTGAGGATGTAATGGCTGGACAAGTGGATCCTCTAGACCACTGTAAGTGGGATAGAGCAGGATGAGTGAGTGTGCCCGTGGCCCGACATGCGTGTCGGGGTGCAACTCACCAGCGAGACACGTGTGCACTTGTGACCCGGTGTAAAGGTCACAGGAAAGCACATGGTTTGACCAGTACCTCCCCTCCTTGGCTCCCTTTGGTCTGGCCTGGAGGAGGAATCGTTGGAGAACTTACTGCCAAAATGTTGTCTTCCGCTCTCAGGAACCTTTCTTTACTGGCCCGAAGTCCATTATTCGTAATGAGGGAGGAAAATGTTGCTTTTTCCTGATCGTCTTCATGGCCAGAATCTCCTTTATAGTAAAGACTTTGGTGGTGTCGGCTTCAGAAGCAGGAGGAGCGACCTTCCAGGAGAAACGATTCAGTACAAGTGGTTTCAGCACAGAGATGTGGAAGGAGTTGTGGGTGGATAGGGATTAGGCATTGTGGGTGGAAGACGGAGCTTATTGGCACACTGGGTTGATGGTTTCAAACCTGAAATGGCCAAGGAAGCGTGGAGGGCCCCCAGAGTTGTAACTGGGGGATCTTGAGCTGAATGGATCCTGGCCGACGAACCACCACCTATGTCTACAGGAGCCAAAGATCTGGGAAGGTCTCTCTTTTTGTTTCTGCTTGGGTCTTATTTGGAACAGATTGACTCTATGCGGGACTGCGAGTGTTTGATCCCAGATGGTCATTGGGTTCCAGACCAGGTCCTCCATGTCATGAACCTCAGAAAGCACCAAAAGAGGGAGTGGTGGACCGGGATGCTGTCCATAGACAATATAAAAAGGAGAGGCGCCGGCAGACTCCGAATCAACGAAAGAAATTGTATGAGAACTGCATGCCCATGGTTAATAACAAGGTGGCCAGGCGTCTTGACGTGCTGAAGCAAAGTGGTAGTTGCCCGGGACCTGATTGACCCTCTCTACTTGTCCATTTGTCTGCGGATGGTAGGCCAATGAAAAGTCATCTTAACCTGTAGCTGCAGCAGAGGGAAGCGCAAGACCTTGAAACGAATTGGATCCCCCAGTCTGAGACAATATGCTGAGGAAGTTCATGCAGATGGAAAATGTGTTGGAAAAAGAGACTGGCAAGGCATGGAGCAGAAGGTAGGCCTGGCAGAGCAACAAAGTGAGACATCGTTGAGAACCGGTCAGTGACCACCCAGACAATGGTATTACCAGAGGAGGGAGGAAGATCAGTGATGAAGTTCATAGCCACGTGAGTCCATGGGTATTGGGAATGGGTGGTGGCTGTAGCAGGCCTGCTGGCTTGAGGCGAGACAACTTGTTACGGACACATGAAGTCCAAGATTCAACAAACTTACGAACATCCTTGACAAGATCAGGTCAACAATAAAAGCAAAATCTTAGAAAACAAGATTTTTGCACCCCAGCATGTCCAGCAACTCGAGAGCAAAGTCCCAATATTAGTATCTTCATCTGGAGCGCAGGGTGCACGTATGTCTCGTAGGGACATGCTGGAAGTCCACAGGAGCAGCAGAGATCCGAGGTTCAGGGGAATGATGTGTCGAGGAGCTGGTTCCTCCCCTATCACCTCAGAGGCACGGGTCAGGGCAACTGCCTTCACATTCTTCTCAGTCTTGGCGCAGGTTTAGACATTACGCTGTCTGAAGGTGTAGGAGGTTTTTGTGGTTGGTTTAGATATTGACTGGATGACGAGCCCCCTCAAGGAGATAGCGCCATTCTTCCAAAGCCATTTTGATGGCCAGTAATTTCCAGACCCCCATGGTGTAATTCTTCTCTGCAGAGGAAAAAGTTTTAGAAAAGAAGCCACATGTGAGGGTCTTGCCTTTGGGACATTTTTGAGAAAGAACTGCCCCGGCCCCAACTGAAGAGGCTTCTAAGAAAAATGTCTTCTCTGTTTCTGGCCGGGAAAACACGGGTGGAGATGTATAAGCCGATTTCAGTCTAGAGAAGGCTTCTTCAGCCGCTGATGGCCATAGCTTCGGGTTGCCATTCATCTTGGTGAGTGCCACCATTGGGGAAACCACCATTGAGAAGTGTGGCACGAACTGCCTATAATAGTTGGCGAAACCCAGAAACTGCTGTATGGCCCAAAGGCCAAAGGGCTGTGGCCACTGCAGAATGCCAGACAATTTAGCGGGGTCCATCTGCAGACCCTTGTCCGAGATGATATAACCGAGTAATGGAAGGCTGGTCTGGTGGAAGAGGCACTTTTCTAGCTTTGCATAGAGGCGATAATTCTGTAGATGCCACAGAACCTGGTGCACGTGAACCTGGTGGGACTCTGGATTGGGTGAGAAAAACAGAATATCATCCAGATAGACAACAACACAGGTGTATAGGAGGTCCCTGAATATGTCGTTGGTGAATTCCTGGAAGACCGCTTGTGCATTACAGAGTCCGAAGGGCATAACCAGGTACTCAAAGCGCCCACTGTGAGTGTTGTCAGCTCCCCGCAGGTCCAGTTTGGAAGAAATCTACGGAGCCACGGAGCCAGTCAAAGAGTTCAGTAATCAATGGCAAGGGGTTTCGGTTCTATACAGTTATTCCATTGAGACCATGGTAATTAATACACGGACGTAGGGAACCATCTTTTTTCTCAATGAAAAAAAACCTGGCACCGGCTGGAGAGGAGTACTTATGAATAAACCCTTTCTGGAGTTTTTTTTGGATATAGAGCGACATGGCCTGAGTCTGTGGTACTTACAATGGATAGACTCTGCCCCAGGGAGGAGAGGGAATTGCGTAATTGCACTGTGTCATCGTCTACGTAAGAGTCCCCTTGGCGCAGGTTCAATAAGGCGGTCTCGGCAGAAGAGGCTCAGGCTGGTTCCTCAAAAACGCTGTGGAACTCACTGAGGAACGTGGCAAGGTTTGCCGTGACTGGGTCATCTCTGTCCCAGAGGGGAGTAGCCCAGGCCAGGGCTTTCCCAGAGAGGAGGCTAACCATGAAAGTCACCTTAGACCTTTCAGTATAAAACTCACTGCCCATCAGTTCCACATGCAGGGAGCACTGAGTGATAAAATACCTGCAGGCCTTGGGATCCCCATCGAATTTCGTCGGCATAGACGTACGTAGCCTTTGGCTGGTGGACAATAATGGAGCTGATAATGCAAAGGGAGCTATGGAAGACGGCTGTTGCTGCTAAGTGGTGAAGAACTGCTGCATCATGGCAGATAGATGGCTGAGTTGCTGCACTTGTTTCACAATCTGCTGTAACTGCTGGGCCACAATGGTGGTGAGGTCACCAATGTTCAACAGATGAACCTTGGCGGGATCCATGGCCGAATCTTACTGTAACGGCTGGAGAAATGGATCCTCTAGACCAGGGGTGTCAAACTGCGGCCCTCCAGCTGTTGGGAAACTACAAATCCTATCATGCCCACTGTTATAGATTATACAAATGCATGATGGGAGTTGTAGTTTCCCAACAGCTGGAGGGCCGCAGTTTGACACCACTGCTCTAGATCACCGCAAGTGGTGGTATAAGCAACACCAGGGAGCGGACTCTAAGCAAGAGTGGGATAGAGCAGATGAGTGAGCGTGCTGGCACCTGACATCCGGGCCGCGGTGCCGCTCACCAGCGAGATACAGGTGCGACTGCGACCTGGTGTGAGGGTGGCAAGAGCACCCGTGACAGTGCATTCACTATACACACATGCTGCACAAAAAACAACACTATACATACAGTACACACTTTATAAAACGAATGTTGCTTCTTGGAAATGGGTGTGTTCCACCATGCAAAATTATGTGCCAAAGATGTGCCACAATTTTAGTGCAACTTTTGATGCAAAGTATTAAAAAATTTGCCACTGTGATAAATTTGGTGCATTGTCGAGAATTTTTTTTTTCTTCTACGGTGCTCAGAGTACAGGATAAATGATGTTATATTTTAATAGATCTGTTTCTGAGTATAAGACAGGATTAGCAGATGTGTTACCTTGAGTGAATATTCACAGTGCAGGGAAAAAGTAAGTGAACCTCTGTGTTGATGATGTCTAAAAGAGCTAATTGGCAAAAGATATTAAAGAAATCAGTTTGGAAGTGTTGGTTTCATAGATGTTTTGCCTTTACATACAAAGCTTGGTTACTGAAAAAACTGTTCTTATCAAGAAAGACTGAGTCATGGTTGACACTTAGCAAACAACTTTCAGAAGATCTCAGATGTGTAAGGCTATGTCTACACTGCAGGGGACAAAAAAACGACCTGAAAACAAATTACTAACAACGTTCATGAAACTGAGTTTTCTGTCCACTGCCTGTGAAAAGCAGCTGAAAAAACGTCCGTTTTTTGGTGCGTTTTTCGTCTTTTTGGAGCGTTTTTTGAAGCGTTTTTTGAAGCGTTTTTTGGAGCGTCTTTGCTCTGCTTTTTAATGTATGCACAAATTAAGCCATTGAATGTAGACTACACCCTACAGGCGGAGTTAGCATGTTAAGTAGTCACTTCCTTTAGATCACTGTAGCCACTGTGAGCACATTGTCCTTTGTGTGCTGCTGCTGCGTGCTACTGCTTTATTAAATTTTGCACCAGATTCTTGCACCAAAATCCACAAAATCCACATTATCTTTGCATACAGCAAGATAACTGTATTAGCATCAAAATCTGTAAAGAAAGGGATTTTAGTGCCAAAATCCCCAAAAACGCATTATTGCGCCAAATTCCATAAAAAAAAAATATTTTTAGTGTCAGAAGGGAGATCACAAAATCTGTAAAAAAAATTATTTTAGTGCCAAAAACGTAAAAACCGGATTCTTGCGCCAAAATCCGTAAAATAACCCCGTATTTTTGGCGTCAGAGGCGAGATAACATTATTAGCGCCAAAATCTGGGAAAAAAATATATTTAAGTGCCAAAAACGTAAAAAAAAGGATTATTGCGCCAAAATCCGTAAAAAAAAATGTATTATTGGCGTCAGAGGCGATATAACGTTATTAGCACCAAAATCTGTAAAAAATATTATTTTAGTGCCAAAAAACGTAAAAAAAGGATTCTTGCGCCAAAATCCGTAAAAAACTTATTTTCAGCGTCAGCAGCGAGATAACTTTATTAGCGCCAGAATATGTTTAAAAAAGGGATTTTAGCATCAAATCTGTAAAAAAAACCTGATTCTGATGCAAAAATCTGTAAAAAACTTATTTTTAGCGAAAAAATATGAATTGCGCAAAAATCGTTAGCGCCCAAAGTATGATCATTTTATTACAAAAGGTACAAAAAAGGACACAGCAGAAACTTGTATGCAAATTTGATAAGGATTAACCTTTGTTAACACCCATTATAGGTGTAACTTGGGTCTCTGGGAGGGTTTACATTGAAAAATCGTGGCAAAAAACACCGCGAAAACGCACCAAAAAACGCGCCAAAAGACGTCCAGCGCTTTCCATAGACTCCTGTAGTAAATTTTCTGCCCTGCTCTGTCGTTTTTTAGAACATGTTGCAAAATACGACCAGTGAAAAAAACGAGCTGAAAAAAGAAGCTCAGTATAGACAGCAGGACGTTTTTACAATAGAAGTCTATGGGAGATGATTACAGTCGTTTTTCCAGCGTTTTTAGAGAACGAAAAAAGCTGAAAAAACGGACGTTTTTCTGTGCAGTGTAGACATAGCCTAACAGAGATGCATAAAGTTAAAAAGACTGCAGAAGCCTAGCTAAAGACCTGGGTTTTTATCAATCCATAGATAGACAAATTGTCTAGAAATGGAGAAAATTCAGCACTACAGATGTTGTCCCCTGGAGTGTGTGTTATGTTAAGATCACTATAAAAGCACATTAGATAATTCTGAAGGAAGTGTGAAGAAACCAAGTGTAACAGCAAATGGCCTCCAGAAGACTATGCAAACTGAAAAACATTGCCACCCTACAGTGTATCCAAGTCCAATTCAATTTTTTTCAATGCATTTGGGAAAATGATCTATGCACAGATGAAACAAAAGTGAAACTTTGCTATGTTTGGAGGAAAAAGACACTGCATACCAATACCAAAACCTCATTACAACTATAAAGCATAGTGGAGGGAGCAAAATGGTTTGAGACTGGTTTGCTGCCTCAGGGCCTACACACCTTGCCATTATTCAGAGAGCAATGAATTGAAAGGTGTATCAAAATGTTTTACAGAATGTAAGAGTGGGGCTGTCAAAAGCCTCAAGGTGAGGAGATTATTGGTGATGCAACAAGACAGTGACCTAAAGAACACATGTAAGGCCAGGTTCTCATTTGCGTTGGAGGTTCTGTGTGGAGCCTCTGTTTCAGAAGTAAAACCGAATCCATTTCACGATGGACACCAACAGAGCCTGACAGACCCCATTGACTTCAGTGGGGTCTGTCAAAATGCCATCATGGTGTCTATTAATGGAAAAAATAGCATAGCATGCTGCAGTATTTTTTCTGTAATTTTTAAAAAATCTGGAGGGGGCCCCAAAAAGAATCCCCAAATGCGAGGGAAAAACAAGCCTGACTTAAAATAAAAAAGGTTGAAAAAAAAGGACGTTTGTTTTTGAAATGGCTAAGACAGAGTCTTGACTATTGAGTCGGGTTTCTAACATGAAAAGGAAGGTAAAAAATACTTCATGGAGTATTGGTTCAAAATTATTTCTAAACAATGTGGTTTGAATGGAGCCCTATTTGGTTCCACATGTTTCACCTCCGGTTACCATACTATGGGTCTAAGTTGATTTAACGTTGATGTTGGGCAGGGCATTGCGCCAGAAGTTGGGCCACAGTCCAAGGTCATTGGGTCAGACTGCTAGATTAACTCTTAAAAACCATTAAATAGTACTAACCCTAACTTAGGTTTACAGTTGTTTTTTGGTGATTTTCACGAAAACAAACCGAAGCACTCAGATTCAGATTAAATATAACTTTAACCTGAATCCATAATGCAACGCCACTTCTCAACATTGTGCAAATCTGTTTTTATAGCTGCAGTTAGGCTGCATCCTCACAGCAAATGAGAAAATACTTGTCAAAATCTGAATCCAAAAACCAATGAGTCCAAGTATTTTAACAGTATTTTACACAAAAATTAAAGTATTTTTCACTTGGTTTTTGTTTTTTTGCCTGTTTTTTGGTGCGGTTTTCGCAAGCAGTTTTTCAATTGTTTTTTGCACCATAAAGCACTATTGGGTTTTGGACTCAAATTCGTGCCTACAAATGAGCCTAAATACATGCACAAAGCTTTATGAAAGTGTTTTTCATGCCATCCCATTGACTTGTTCCAAGTTGTTTTGAAATCCTACCTCAGAAAATCCGAGTCATGTGGAAAAACTTGGGTTTTCATTGAGGTTTTGGGGATGGTTTTACAGGTTTTGACGGTTTTGAAAATTTTGATCAGCGTCAAAAACCAACTAGAAATCCTTACAATGTAGAAGGACCCTAAAGGTTTGGTGGTGGAGATTACTGTTAAAGAGGGTAGTGTATCCTTAAAAACATAGAAAGCAAGGTTGTAAAAGTAAGATCTGTTGAGTTAACCCATAAAACCCACAGTGTTGTCCCGAGGAAAGGGAAGACCCCCTAAGCCATTGTCCTATATAAAAGGGAAAAATTTCCCTTTCCCGCTCCAAAATTGGCAGTCGAATAAATTCTGGATCAGCCCTTTTTAGAATCTGCCCCTATGTCCTTTTTACACTTGCACACAAAACTGTACGCAATACTCCATATGTGACCTCATCAGTGATTTGACTATGCACCATTTTTTGTAACTTGGCGTCGACACACCAGTTTAAATAATAAGAGGGATATGAATAAAGTGTTATGGGATAAAACTTAAAAATTGTCGCATAGTATGTTATGTGCCAAACTTTTTATGGCAGTTTCACACCAAACTTTGGTGCATTAAAATTTGTTGTCATGCGCACATAGCACTAAATTTGGCTGTACGCCTGTTCATACATCTATAGAGCCGCCAATATGCGGCAAAAAAATGGTGAATGTCGAATTCATAGATGTCCCCCTATGTTCTTGAGCATTTATGCCTCTTTTAAATACTTGTGTGCCTTCTTTTCTAGCACCTGTCTATGCCTCTTAATGTATTCAATATGCTCAATAAAATCCATGGATGGAATTACTGTTTGTTTGTTATTAGTTTAGTTAGATTATATTTGTCTATTATTGTGACTTACTGCAGGTAACAATCAGACCACAATTTGTTAGTAATTAATGCAGAGATACAGATGATTCGAAATGGTTCATGAATTGTTTCTTGTAACTCTATATAGTGTATACATAATTTCTATCTATCTGTCTATTTATGTTTAGTATATAATATTCACATCGAATATAAAAACATTTAGTATTAATTAAAAAAATATGGTTTGTTGCCAAAAAACAATACTAATATATGGATACTGCCAGTTGTAAAACTTTTCATCTGCAAAAAAAAACATAAGTTTTCACCCTAGAAAAGGCTCCCCCCAGTTATGTTCTCCTTGACCCTTTTTATTCTTTTTTCTTTCTGTGAAAATTTAAACTTGCTATTTTCTTGAAGGGGGGTTTTTTAATCAAAAAGTTATGGAATAAAAAAGCAGAAGCTTGCAAATTGAATGTCCACTCTTGACCATAGTTTTAGTTCAAACTGTTTTGTTGATCAATTTTTGTAAATGTAAATTTTGTTCATAGAGAGAAAACCCAAAAATCCCCCCTAAACAAGTGAATGACGTTTGGTTTTCCCACAGCCCACAAATGAAAACTTTGGAGGCTACTGCATACTGTTTATACAAAGAATACAATAGTACAACAACATGCAGTATCCTACAATATGTTTTCTCTAGTGACAGGTCTTTGCCAATAAATAAATTCATATGCAATGTCTAATAACAACAACAACAATAACAACAATAGTAATAATAATAATAATAATAGTGTATAATCAAAAATTTTTAAACTTATTACTTTTTTTTTAAACCTAACTTTACAACCCCTTTTTTTTTTGTTTGCTTTACTTGTTTTTTGTGAATTACATTATTTTATGTTTATTTAAAAAAAAAAAAATGAAGATAGCAAATGATGGCAAATATGTAACAACTTTGACAGAATCAGACACAGAGGTATTTTAGGTATTTGTTATGTGCTATTCCAGTTTAATCTAAAAGCTTATGTTCATTGAGATTTAGGATGTGGTATTTTGGTTCCCTTGATATGTCCCGTGTATTAATATACACTGGGAAATGCACAAAGGACCATTTGTCACATGGGTAGTGGAAAAGTTCCCCCATGAAGAGCCCGGGCCCATTGTCGAATTGCCCAAACTTGGGTTCTTGGCAAAAAGACGGGGTTGGGGTGTAAGCACCAATTTGGGGCCATTTTGGAGTTGTTTCTGCGTTTGAAGATACATGGAATTGGGGCCCGCTGGGTGTAATTTAAGGGCTCTGGTTTTCTTTTCCTGTTCCTCTTTTCCAAAAGGAAAAGGTAGCGGTCCTGTTGCTGGGTTTTTTCCTTTTATGGCCCCATCTATGTCTCCTGGTTTACGGTGTTTTTGTATTGCTCCGTGCTCTGACAGAGAAAAATCAAATTTCTTGCCCCAAAATACATGATGTGCCCCTCCCGGAGGTTCATCCCTGAAAAACTTTGTGGGTTGTAGACCCACTTCATGCTACCCCTAGGGGTGAGAGCAATGACAAAATGTAAAGTGACCAAAAAACAGCCCAAAAAAGTGAAAAAAAAAGAAATGGTCTGTGGGCACAAAACCCCAGAAAACCCCTCCTTTATAGGGGTTGTATATAATTATAATATTTTTTATATTATATATATATAATTATATTATTATATAAAATATAAACACCCCTATGCAATGTGTTGGGGCCCCGTGTTTCTAACTTTGCTATACTAATACAGCAGAGCGGGGGATACAAAAGGGTTGTTGAAAAGTCCGGGCTTGTGCGCATGCCCTGAATCTTTACTCATCACTAACAAGACAGGAGAATGTGCACGCTCCCGAGTTTCCGACCTGCAGTGAGGAGCTGCTGATGTCACCAGTGCCGGCAGCCAGTGAGAGAAAGCGAGCAGGTCGGTGGCTATAGTGGCTATAGTGACTATAGTGGCTATAGTGGCTATAGTGACCAAATCAGTAGGACATTTTTAATCAACACATATTGCAAAACAGCTTGTTTTTTAAAGATCTTTAGATTAAAAACAAAACATTGTAGTGAAACAACCCCTTTAAGGATAACCAAGTCAATGTTTTGGAGGGGGCCATCACAAAGCCCCTTATCTCAATCCTATTTAAAAATTTTTTGCCAAAGTAAAAAAGGCGGGTGGAGCAAGGAACCCTACAAACGGGCCCTCATTTTGGGGTTTTGGGTTCCCCACCGCTTAATTGCGGGGCGTCCCAGTATCCCCCGCAATTACCCGGGGGGGTTCGGGATTGTGTTTGATTGGCGCGTATTTCCCGCGACGCGGGGGGGGGGGTTGGGGCGGAAACCCACGGGCCCCCCCTTAGACACATTATCTCCCCGCGCTTTAAATACGATCAATTGTAGGCGGGGAGAGGGGGTAAAAACCCCAAAATTTTCCCCTATAAGAACATGGGTATGTAATTATGGGGGCATTTGCCCCGTATTAGAGCGCAGTATGTCGCAAAAAAAGTGGCAAAATTTTGCACCCCAAAAAAATCCTTTGTAAACCCATAGCCTTACAGCGTTCTGTCAGGGGGGAATGGGGCCCAAAATTTCCCTCCCAACTATTGTAAAGAAGCTTGTGGAAAGAAAAACCCCAAAAACTTTTGACCCAAGTCTTTCCCATTTTTAAGGGGAAAGGGCTACCTTTTTACTAATGAAATTTCTTTTAAAACTTTTAAACTTTGCTGAAAGTAAAAAAAATGCCTTAAAAAATTCCCTTTTCATTATTCTGTCATTTGAAAAAATATAAATAATTTTGGTAATTCTAATTGGGCCTAAAACTTGGTTTTTTTCTGATTTCCTGTCAGATAGTGAGAAAAAATGGGGATAGTGCCTTTTTATATAGTGTAAGTAAAAATTCTGGTTTCAAAGTGTAATACATATATATATAACACACACACACACACACCCACAAAAAAAAAAAAAAAAAAAAAAAAAAAAAAATTTAAATATATATATAACCTGCTTGCAGTAAAAAATTCCACCACCACAAGATGGCCTTGATGCTTAAAAAATAGCATAAATTACATAAATTGATCATCAGCCATTTTCCCAACATTTTGGGCTCTCCCTGCCCCCGCCCCCTTTTATCTACAATTGTCCAAAACTTTGGGATTTTTTTTTCCTTTTGGGGAAAAGAAAAACAAAATTTTTTCTTTGCAGCAATCTGCGGGGCGCTCATAATTTCCTTTTTTGCCCCTGCTGAGCAAACTGATTTTTCAAATTTTGGATGTGCCATCTGTTTCTTTTCTCAGTTTTTGTTATTTTCAATGTAAAGGTCAAGGACATAAAGCATTCATGTGAAGCCTTGCAAGAAACATGAAGTCCTGTGTGTTGAGAGGGCCTCTAGCACTTGTACTCTTGCACTAGGTCAGACAAAATTTTTAATTGGGTTTGCTTGGGTTTTTTGGGGGGGTTTTTTGGGGGATTTTAAGGGGAAAGGCAAATAAAACCAATTTTGAAAGTCCAAAGCCCATCTTCAAAAATCTAACATCCAACTGAAGGACGTTTTAGAAGAAAGGGTGTACTGAAAATACTGTACATACAATATTTACAAATAAGTTTATTACTTGCATAAATTTAATTTTTTACATTTTGCAGTGGTGCACTTATTATTGTATCCCTCAATATCCTACCAAAATTTACTTTCTAGTTATCTAATTAATGCAAGAGGTCTGTGGACTCTCAGTTGAGCAATACTAAAGATTATTCATTTATTAGTAAGTTGACTTTTCTGTACCATAAAATAGCATTTTGTCCCTTCTATGACTATCTATAGGCACTAAATGCAATTGGGACATTTGTTTAATGACGCCTGTGTACTATTGTATGTGTATTACTCTTTCATATGTACTAAGATGTGAGTCAAACTATTCCAGGGACATTACTCTTTGACTAATACAGTTATATGGGTGACTATGTATAACTAGCACTACTATCCTGGAATTCTAGTCCACCATGAGCAGTACTTTCGTTGTCTGGTCTGTCCTCACTTTTTGGCTGTATTGTGGCAGAAAGTCAGAATATTACCACCCTGCAAACACTGCAGTAAAACAATTGTCACTATTTTTATTTTAAGAAACCTTTTTCTCTGGTTATCTATATTAAAAAAATGATTAAATATTGCACTTACTGACACATCCTGGCACTTTTTAACTTGTGATGTGTAGATAGAGAATAGGATCAGCAGTCACCTAATTATGATCACAGGCAGGAATGCAATGAAAGGTGAAACCTTTATTATCACGCTGGAGCTTTACACAGAATCAAACCACTAATAATAGAGGATTGGGAAAGCTCATGTGTCCATGCAGAGTAACAAGAAGGTTGATGACAGAACAACAACATATGGTCCACCTATTATCTTAGAATACACACATCTTTATCCCTGGCAGGTTTACATTCACTTACTGATGATTTTCCAGTCAACCGCTGGTGGTTTGTTCTACGCATGTACTTGTGCTACTCTTTTAGTAAAGTAATATTTCCTAACATTACTTCTGATCGTCACCCATCTATTTTTAGATTGGGCTCTCTTATTCTTGTATTTGTTTCCTTAAAATACTTCCCTCCAGACCCTTACTTATACCTTTCACAGGTTTAACGATCTCAATCATATTCCACCTTTCTCCTTCTTTCCAATGATAACATATGAAAAAGGTTTTTTGTGCTCTTCCCTTCCTTCTACCCTTTTAATGTGATTTCCTCATGGACCCTCCCCCAACAACTTCTCCTATTCCCATCTATAAAAATAAGTTTTAATGGGTATACTGGATATCAATAGGATATCCCTCAATGGTGATTGTGGGGCCCAACCCTTTTCCCCCATTTTGTCTATTTTATGAAGGAGAGATAAGCAAGAAGAAGGGTTTCCCGGGAGCCCTTGGGAAATAACCCAAATTTTTTGGGTTTGGAATAGAAACCCCACCTATTGATATGCCAACAATATGTGAGATGGGAAGACCCCTTACAGTATTGTCTGATAAGTTTCACCAGTTTTGTAGCCTGTCATTCTATCTTCTAAATGCCTTTCTGTAGGTGAGGACTCCAGAACGCCCTCGGATTCTGATGTGTCCTGCCCCCTTTTTCCTTTGTAAGGGGCCTGTTCACACGGCTTATTCTGCGCTTTAATTGGCGCCGTACTGCGCCCCGGTTTGCGCTTCAGTAGGGGCCCCAAAATCCGCGGCAGAAATTACGGTAACCCAAGCTCTATTAAAAACAGTGGAATCCGTAGTCCTCCCCGCTGGGAACCCGCCCGGGGGAGAAGTGAATGCCTTATTTACGGCGCGCACCGCCGTAAAAATGTTTTGTCTAGGGCCCGGGGGCGCCCCCCCCCCGCGCTCCGGCCCCGCCTCCCCGCCCCCCTTATTCACAGCTTTTGTGCGTAAATAGGGGCGACAAAACCCCCTTGGGGGAATAAGCCGTGTGAACACGGCTTATGTCGTCCCGCTGTCTGAGTTGTTTCTCCTGTCACGTGGTCCCTTTTCGGCTCTGTACAGGGTGGAGGGGCTGAGTGAAAGCAGTGTAATGACTCCAGAACTGAGGTCACATTGTCATCGGTGGATGGGCCCTTATAGTTTTGATCAAAATATTCAGTAAGAACCTCACATTTGATATGCCAATTACTGCTGTTGAACCACCCAAAGGGAATGAAGTTTGAAATGGCTGTGAAGGCGGCCCTCTATGTAACATCATGGTAAAAAAAACCTTTAAGGCAAGGTTGCACAACATGAAGCCCTGAGGCTACATATGGCCCTCGGTGCTCCTTTGTGCAGGCCCCAGCCATCATAACACAAACATGTTTTTTTCTACTTCAGAGATGAATACTCATCTTTTGAAAGCTGCAACTGATGGATGTTATGGGGGCACGTATAGCTGGTATGTTTGGGGGCATCTATGGTGGCCTGAATGACTGGCACTTTAGGTCTTTATATGCTATAACAGAGTGTTTATTTCTGACACAATCATGGCAGAGCCACAAGATATACCATATAAATGTCTGATAGGTTCAAGACACCAAAGAGGAGGAGCTGAGTTGGAGAGGAGGCTATATATGTGTGGTGTTCTCTCTAGTTATCAGGGCCGTTTGCCACTAGGCCTGGGGCGTGCCAAGGGGACGGCACCCGGCGCTAGACAGAATGTGCACACGTGTTTTTTTTTTTACTAAGTCTCTGCCTCTCTCCCCAACAGGGGTTTCTCCACCCGGGGGGGGAGGGAGGGGGGGGGGGGGGTTCTGGGCTCCGCTGCTGCTTTTTGGTGTCACATGTATGCAGAAATCGCAGACTGCAGAGCAGCGGATCCCCCCCTGGGAAAGCTCTCTGGTCTGAGAGATTTAAAAACTCACTGGGTCACGCAGGATAGAGAGGGGGGGAGGGGCGCTCTCGAAAGGCACTCTGTAGGACGGGAAAAGCTGCTTTTGTGTTCCCTGCTGTGCTCCCCCTCCCTAGGATTGAAAACCCCCCATGCGGGACGGGCATGGTGCTTGGGTAAAATTTTCTTTTTGGTATATTTTTTAGAAAAATTGTTTGGGAAAGTGTGTACAGGTTGTGGGGGGGTCATTTTTGTGCATGTGGTAAAAGCTATGTGTGGTTTTTGGGCGGGCTAGCTACGGGGGGTTTGCAGCAGTAGCAGTCGCTACGGGCCCCGCAGCATGGGGGGGCCAAAGCCCTTTTTTCCACATAAGAAGGACCCATTTTGCAAATGGCGCATGGTAACGGGGGGCCCCATTTCCCCTTTTTTTGCACCAGGTTGAAATTTGGGTTCATAAGGGGGTACTGGGATGGGTGGTCGTGTTTACATGGGGAGGTGCTGGGTTTTGGGACATGGGAGGGTGAGTGCGTGTGTACATGGGTATTATTATTATTATTTATTTTAAAGCGCCATTTTTCCAGGGCGCTGTCTTAAGGGGGGTTTCATACATTACATAAGTCAAAAGAGTAAAAGTGAAAGGGATAATGACAATTGGGACACAGAGGGGGAGAGGACCCCACCCGCGAGGGTTACAAATTACAAGGAGGGGGAAGAGGGGCGGAGGTGAGGGGCGAAAATGTCTTGGGGGGAATAGTGCAATTTAGTGAAGGTATAGGGAACTGAAGAAAAGGGGTTTTAGGTTGCTTTTGAACTGGTGAAAGTGGAGGGGAGTCTGATGTGTTGGGGCGTGAGTTCCAGGTGTGGGGGAAGCAGGGAAAAAGTCTTGGAGACGGTTGTGTGAGGAGCTATAAGGGGAGAGCAGAGGAGAAGGTCCTGTGAGGAGCGGAGAGTGTGTGGGGGGGGATATTTTGGAAATTAGGGGGAGATGTATGGAGGGGAGAGGTGATGGGTGGAGGGGAGGGGATGGGGTATGAGTGCATTTCGTGTGTACATGGGGCTGTGCTAATTGTACTGGGTATGGGTGCTGTGCATAATGGACATGGGTTGGGGGGCGTGTGCATATATGTGTACATGGGATGGGTGCATGCACATTAGTGGTTTAAACATTGGGTAAAGGGTTATGCATGTGTCATGGGTATGGGGGAGTGTTGTGGCGGGGATGGGGGCATGTGGAAAAGGGTATGGGTGCTGCATGGTACATGGATGGATGCGTGTGTGTTTATTGGTGTGTGTGTGCATTTATGTGTACATGGGTATGGGTGCATGCATGTATAAGTGGTTGTGTATGTGTGTGGGGGTGTGTACATGGTTGTGTATGCGGGCGTGCGTATATGGGCATGGGTGCTTGCGTGCATAATGGGCATGGGGGGCTGAAGTATGGAGGTGAGAAAGTGGGTGCGGGGGGGGGGTGAGAGAGTGGGGGCCGGGAGGGTGAGAGTGTGGGGTTTTGGTGGGAAAGAGAGTGGGGTCCCGGAGGTGAGGACTTGGGGGAGGGGAGGGGAAAAGTGGGTTTGGTGCTGGGGGTGAGAGAATGTGGTGGGGGAGGGGTTTGATGTGGGGGCTGGGGGTGAAGACATTGGGGGAGGGGGGAGATTTTTTGGGGTGCTGAAGGTGAAGACGTGGTGGTTGGGGGGGGGGGAGAATTGGGGGTGCTGGAGGTAGAGACGGGTGGTTGGGGGGGCGGAAGAGTGGGGGTGTGGAGGTGGGAGACGGGGGGGGGGGGGGTGAGGGGAAAGATGTGCGTGCGGGGGGGGAGAGACATTGGTGGGGGAGAGATGTGGCATTTTCTGGGGGGAAGAGACATGCGCGTGTGGGGGGAGAGCAGTCTGGGAAGTTTAGGAGCTTTGGCAGAAGGGGAGAGAGATGTGGGCCATGCTTGGGGGATATGCGGGGGTGAGACATGGGGGGGATACGTTGTATTTTTTTCCCTTTATTTGGTTTTTTGGGTGTTTATGCCTTTACGGTTTTATTTTGCGTGGAGGAGGGGGAGAAACATTGGGTGTTGGGAGAAGTCAGGGTAGAGGACATTGGGGTTGTTAGGAATCCTATTCTGTGTTATTCCTTACCTAGTGGTGTTGGGTATATTATCCTATCCTGTGTTATCCCTGACCTTCTGCTGTTGAGTATCTAAGGCCTATCTATGTTATATTACTGATTTCCTGACGTCTTGCAGGCATAATTAGTGTTAATGTGTACTGTCATGCGTATTGCCGGTGTACTTTATAAGCATGTGCTGGCCACTGTGTACTTCTAATAAACGGTGTGTGCCATACTCCCATAGACTTTTAACCTTGTAACTTTTCTTCCAGCGCGCAGTACACATTGGGGAAATCAGTCATGAATCATTGCTTTCAGTTGAGAGCTATGAATTATGTATTTGCGGGCTGTACTCGGGTGCATTTCACTAAGGGTGTCTACCACTATATGGTCGTGTATGATGGATATATTGGTTGTAGTGTAAATGGTTAACGTTTCAGGCACAGTTTGGCGTTATTACAGTTTGGCGGTATATCAACTCTCCTGGATGCTGAATAGAATATCCAATGTTAGGAAGCTGGGGGTGACAGCAATACTCCCTTCAATTAGCTTTTTCTAGAACCGTTACATGGTTGTAGTGGGCGGGATTTTGTAAGTGGCGTGTACATGATGTGAAAGGGGCTTGGTAATGCAAATTGTTAATGGGGGAGTATTCAGGATTTGTGCTGGGCAGCATGACCTATCAAATACAGCCCTGCGTAGTTATAGTTGTGTAAACAGTAACTTCTGTAACCCCCCAAGCACATGAAATATAGACACCTCATATCCTCTTTCTGGAGCAGCGAGCAGTAGACCCACCATTCTAATCTCTGTCAGTCCCTAAAGTGGAACTAAGACCTCTCAGCTATTTGGGGTTTTTACAATTACAGTGTCATAAAGGTCTCAGATGGGGAATGCCCCTTTAAGATTTACTGCAGCCCCTGTGAGAGGCACACTATGACAATGTGACCATTGGAACAGAAAATGATGTGCACCCCTTTCTTTAAGGGGTTGTCTCGCTATAAGGATTGCTTTTTATGTTAAATATCTCACAAAAACAAGTCACTTTGCAATAGGTGTCCATTAACAGTGTCCTCCCTATTCTGAGATATCTCTCTTGTTTGGGCTGTTCAGCTCTCAGGTCGCTTATTGCTACAGACCTGTTTTGAGCTATACCTGATAGCGCTGTCAGTATCTGGGTGCTATAGCTAAGACCTGGCTTCATTATGAAGAATAGGATGTAGCACTGTTGGTATTCACGCCCCTGAATTCAAAATGAAGCCAAGAAATCAGGACTGAGGTAAGATGAATCAGTGTAGTGAGACAACCCCTTTAAGGTGTTTAAAAGTAAAGGACCCAGAAAACACCCTTGTGGTGACCACTTGCTTATGTCAAGAGTATGCTTATAATACTCCCCTATACAAGTCAAAGAGATGCTTATTGGTGAATTATCTAATGACCAGATTCCTGCTGTAAGACAACCCATTTGATTGTTGTTCAATTAGGCTTGAATAAGTGAAGTTTATACAGAACACATCTCGTGCCTTCCCTTGATACAGTTTAAAGTGTTAGGGTATATGCACACTTAGAAGATTTATAGCAGAAATTCTATTTATTTGATTGGGCCCCCCAGAACTCTATGCATAAGCTTCAGAAAATAAAACATTCATATGTATGAAACATATTTTATGCAGCAGAAATGTCTGCAATACATCTGCTACTAGTACAGTAGGTATACCCTTGGGTCTTTTTCACATTATGAATTTTTCCATCCCGAAAATCTGTCCTGTGGATTTACAGCTGAAATCTGAGGCGCAGTCATAAGATTTCCACTGTGGATTTTGATTTCATATGCAGCAAATTTCGCTATGGTTATGGATAAGAATAAGGCCCATTAAAACTATGTCTATTAGTGACAGTTCACCTATTTGTTCTTTGCAATGCAAATTTCATATCCACCAAAGAAACAAATCTGCACTGTAGTTCTTGGTATGTATATTTGAAAATCAATGCAGTATGATGCAGATTTCCAGCAGAATGCATGCAGATTTTTTAGGAAAATACTACTGCAGTTATCGGTGAAGTTTTCTGAGACAAAGTCAGAAGTAGTTTCAATAGGAATGATAAATTAAAACGAATGTCTCATAATTATTTAACTTTATGGATACATTTCTGCCTTAAAGGGGTTTTGCCAGGACAGTGAGGTTAACTTCACTTCCTATTCAGCACAAAGTAGAATATAAACAAATCATGCTGAGTCATTGAAGGCTGCAGGGAGAGAGGGAGTGGGTGAGCAGAGAGTGAGGAAAAAGGGAGGTCTCAAAACCTTAAATGAAATAATAAACATTACAATAGTGGATTCTTATTCAGCAAACACAGGCTCATACACTGGAGCACTTTCTCCCCAGCCCCCTTGAAGCTCATTTATTTGCCCTGTCATCAGATAAGAAGTGTTTCACACAAGGCGCGGGCCTGTCTGCTCCTCTGATCGTGTTAATGCAAGCTTTCAGTAACTAAGGGGATTGAGCTTGCTGTGCTTTCACAGGGATTCACATTTTGTAATCACATATATTTTGAAAAGTGATTAAATACCCATTTTGAAGGATCCCACGTCAAGATTACATAATGGCAAAACCCCTTTAAGCTTAAGGGGAATGTGTCATCAAAAATGACTTATTCTTTAACTCACATTTTTATGTTCAATACATTTTTTAAGAATTTTTGGTTATATTTTTTTTAATTTTCCATAACACTTTCAATATTTTTAAATAATTCCTAAGTCCTGCAGTTTTCACTTTGGCCACTAAGCCTAATAATAGTCTGAAACTTTCCTGTTCTGTAAAGAAAGTTTTCTCAGTTGTCTGCTCTTCCTCAGCACAAGGAAGGGTCAAACTGATAAGGAGGATCACCAGTGTGAATAAATAACACAGGATCCACCAGTCACCAAGAGGAGATAGTACAGTTCACCCTTTCACTCCTGCACCCCACTGATTTCTTCCCAGGTACAGAGCATGAATAGAAAACTCTCCTATAGATGTGCATGGGATGGAGTCAATCTTTAAGTTCTTATGGCATGAAGCTGCTGTAAAGTATCTCTTGACTGATTGTTAAAGCGTGCAAACAAGGCCCAGTGGCCAAAGTGAAAAACTGCATGAATTAAGAATTATTAAAACAATATTGAAAAGTGAATAGAAAAATAAAAAAAGACAACCAAAAATTCCTAAAAAATGTGTTTAACATAAAAATGGGACTTAAACAATGACTCATTTATTGATGGCACATTCCTTTTAAGAAACTAAATCAAAAAGTGCAGTGGCATTTTAATGAAAAATCACTGGCACTCTTATCAAAACTGCTTAATTCTAATACCCCTTTTGTTTCCCATAGCAACCAATCGAAGCACAACTTTTATTTTTTCCTGAGCAGTGTAGGAAATTAAAGTCGGGCTCTGGTTGCTTTGGGCAACAAAGGGAGTCTTACTGCTAGATTGCTTGAGTTATGGGGCCCAGCGTATGCAAATATTTCCATTCACAATGAAAATAAAGTATACATCTTTGTGATGAGGGATTGAAAGTCTAGTAGCGTTAACTCTATTCTAGACATAAAAAAGACCTAATCCACGCAATAGAAAACATAGATGGAATGTGCAAAGATTATTCAATAATCTTTCATGGAGATTTATTTCAGTGATATTATTGTTACATCTTGGGAAACCTTACCCAGAAATAGTGGCAGGGGAAATCATCACATTTCTAATTAAGCCCTGCTCTTCAGTGCTCTGTTTTTGGACTTTAATATTTATTACAATCTAATACTTAAAATGTTTCCACCACGAAGCAGAGGGATTTATTGTTGATCCTGACACTTACTGAACATGTGCACAGTGAAAGACGCTAATATTATTCAACTTCATGTTTTCAAACTGGATAATATTTGGCGATGAGAAAACTTAATATCAAAATCCCTGCCAAGGATTGTATCTTTCCAAAGCCACATTATGATGAACAGGAAAACAATAAGTTATTTGCAGCAAAATGAATCTGAGTATAACGGCCAAAAATATATAACATTCAATGAACGGTGAATTTAATTGCAGTTATGACATGGAGACAGTTTAATCACAGATGGCAATAGGCACATTCAAGCTGGACTTAGATTATTTGTCAGCAAAGATCTTTCAGTCCCGACTTTAAGATGCAAAAGCTCAATCAAACAAAAACAACAAAACAAAACAAAACAAAAACACAACAATCAAAATATTTCTCCCAACAATATGCACTTTTGGCACTGCCATGTTAATTCTATGGAAGCGGGAAAGATATGTGCTTGGAATGCACCACCGGCACTGCGATGATAGTGAGAATAAGTTTTATCTTATCCGTGTATCCAGGCTTGAATTGGCCCAGCGTAGGGGAAACTCCCAGTTGGCCCCTGAGCATGGTGGGCATCTGTGCATGGCAAACCTGAGGCTGCTTTTTAGAGATAAGACAGAGAAACAGACAGAGTCGAAGAGGCCGAGTGCAAGAGGCATGTTCATTCATTCACAGTAGTTGTAGGGTGGGCCCCAGGTATTCCAGTTAGACACTGTATGTTTCCCTAGTCATCCAATGTTAGGGAAGCCCTGAAGATTGTTTATTCCATTCAATTGTGGTCATGAAATTGTCGTTATTAGCGGCATAATCATTAAATAGAAACGGTGATTGGAGGTATTGCGGGACAACGACACTTCTACATGCCGACAGTATGGATTGTCTTGTTAAAAACGACCACCAAATGACTTTCAAACTATCAATAGTTTGAGTTTTTTTGATAAGAGGTCTATAGATTTTAGTTACCAAATCCGACCTTGAGACATCCTGCTCCTATGAACACCTTTAAGGCCACCTTAATTGCATAGTATGGTATTATTTGTGAGGACATAGTGCACATAGAACTGCACTCCCATTATACTGAAACAAATAGTGCTAGCCAGCTCACCAACAATATACCAGCTAAATCCTGTGTGTATGATGTTTGCTATTTAAGAGCATGTTGGTTAGCATCCTTATGCTATGAGTAGGAGCACATCGGTGCTCGAAATGCATCAACTATGACTTGCCTCTTTCAATAAGATGTTAAATTTCATGAAATATTACTTCTATCCACCGTCCTATACTGTTCTGCTTGGCACATTTCTACATACTGCACCCCCATTACCATTGAAATGGTAGGAATAAACAAACATTTGTATCCATTAGGGTTAACTGTTTTTGCAAGAGGTGAGTGGACTCTCAGGTGGGAAGATCTAAACCAGAGATGCAAAGCCAAATTTGGTTACTTTATTGTCTTAACACAAGGGCCTGCAATAAAACAGTCCAACAGCAGTAACATTCTTCCCAATTTACATACTGAAAAGTACATGGTACATATATTGTACATATTTAAATATGCATTCAACTTTTGTAATCTGTTTTGGTAGAGTAATTAAAAATAAAGCTGATTTTTTTTTTTTTTTTTGCAATATATTTTTGTGCTGTTTACTGGTAGGGTTGGTGGCGTAGGAAACCAGAGGACACATGTTCTATGGGTCTTAGGTTATGTGCAACATTGGGCCTCATTTATCAAAACTAACAGTAAGACTATCATTGTTACCAACCAATCAAAGGTCAGCTTTCATTCTTTAAACTCCTCTGGAAAAATGAAGGCTCATTCACTTCTATGGAAGTTCCTGAATATAGCCAAGTGCACACACTTGGCTATACTTGGAACTCCCATTGAAATCAATGAGGAGGACTGCCCTAGTGCCGCCCTCCTCATTCTCATGCATGGTCGGCTCGCAGCTAGCTGAAAGCTGACCTGTATAGTAGACTTTGTTTTGTGGGAATACCCCTTTAGCTGTTTGCATGTCCTAAAAACACACAAACTGTTAAATAAGCAATATTAACCCAAGTATTCAGAGCATATGCCCTGGACATACATTCACATCTGGAGCAACTGGCCCAGCAACTGCCTATTGTGCCCAATGGATAAGATGGCCCTGCTCCTGGGCTCAACACAGAGCTATTTTTCTACATGTCAAGGAATACAGAAATTCTGAATCTTCTATTATTATCCCCTTACCAACACATGACGTATCCATACGTCCTGGTGCTGGCAAGGTTCTATGTAGCAGGATTACTCAGTAATCACTACATAGAAGGCTTGTGTCAGCTGCTAATTGCAGCTGACACCCACCAATAACAGCAGGCAACAGTGACATGCACTGTTCCTCACTCTGATTGGTACCCCTATGGTGAGATCACGGGGTGACGATAGGTTAACAAGGTGGCTGGAAGCCTTGTGAATGCATCCATTGCCACCATGTCTGCCATTTTACCACTTCCTCCCCCAGGCAAGAAGTGGTAAAACCACCATCTCTGTTCACTCTTCTGCATTGTTTATACAATGCATTGTCTATACAATGCCTGCTGGTGGTCAAGTACCCTTTGGGAACTCAATTTAAAAATAATAATAATAATAATAATAATTATAATAATGTTTTAAAGGACAAACAAAATATATATTAAAAGTTAAAATCATCCCCTTTTGCCATATTACAAATAAAAAAATAAAATAATTAAAAAGTTGCACAGAATTGGTATCACTATGTTTGCAAAAGTTTAATCTATTAAAATATAACATATTTATCCCATATGCTGAACACATATAAAGACAAAGATTCCAAACGCCAAAATTGCATTTTGTGGTCATTTCATGTCCCCTAAAATTATTTTAAACAAAGTGATCAAAAAGTCGCATTTATCCCAAATTGGTACCAATAAAAGTACACTTCAGCCCTCAAAATGCACCTTACTCCAAGTCCATGGGTAAAAGTATCAAAAAATGTTTATTGGTCGCAGACAATGGCCACTACAGCTAAAAATATAACGAAACCTACATATTTGTATTGCCAGAATTATATCAACCTCCAGAATACATAATAAACATCATTTATTTGAAGAGTGACAAGATAAGAACAAAAATCCATCGCAACAATGGCAATAAGTACATTTTTTTTCTATCCTACTCAGAATATTTTTTGCGGTTCCCATATGATGTACTTGTTTTGTGTTACAGTCATTACACATTAGAAAGTATTTCTTTTCCCGCAATTAAAAGCCCTCATATGTCTATTGTAAGGTAAGCAACAGCAGGAAGGGTGATACAATGGAGTGTAATCCCGGCCAGGGTCCTTGCGTGCACCTTCCGATGTCCCAAAACATGCCCCCAATGTAAGGAGCCTTGGGGAAATGAAAGGGCCAAAATTAGTGGATGTCGACGTATAGGACTGTCGACATATGTTTCACTCATTTAATGATAGCATGGCTTCAGCCATTTTTCCTGGGTCGGCTTTCATTTGGGGTGGGGGCGAGCATAGAGCAGGGTGGGTGCTCATCCCCATGCCTCCACTAGGGTTTTCCTGGAGTGTATAAAGTCAGCAGGTAAGCTGACTATGGATGGTTTACAACCCTGGCTACCTTTAAGCCTTGGGTGAGACCTGCTGGAAAACCAGCAGGGGAGAACTTGCAGATGATAGTCTGTTGGTCTCCTGTCTTGTTTAGAGCCAGACGGCAGGCGTTTTGTTTTTGTTTGTGTTTTGTGTATGCTTGCAACTTTGTTTTTTCTGTTGGATGCTAATAAAATACAGAAGTCCTTATTTTTTTCAATCTGAAATACGTCTCGTCTCTGCCTGTAAACCTGTGGAGTCACTCCAGAGCCGTTAAAGCTCACACTATTGTAGATGGAAAAATAAACACAGATTGAAAGGCAAGGAGGAAAAAACTTAGAGCCATATATTTTGATTGCTGTCCCCACACAGATGAAGTTTAAACCATATAGTATGTACCCAACTCAGGCCCAAACCAACACACCTCGCCCTCCCCCTCCCTCTCCCTTCCGCTCTCTCCCGCCCCTCCCTAACCCTCTCCCTTCCACCCCCCCCTCGTTTATCCGTTATACAATAAGGAGAAATATTTAATAATTATTTTTGTCTAGACAACCCCTTTAAGATACCTCCCTTCATATCTCTTATATGTATTTTATATTACATAGCATGGCTGGTTGGTTCTCTCTGGAATCTCAACACAAATATAATAGTATAAGAATGTTTTTTGATAAGAATTAGTAGGCATTAGAATAAATAATAAATAGATAAAACAAATTTCATAGGTTTTAAACAAGAAAAAATTATTTGCTCCCACCTCATTCAGCGCGCACACATCTGAACAGAGCTGGCTGCACAATGGCCTCAAGGCGTATACAATGTATTCTGAGCAGTTGAAAATAATGTTGTTATTGACTTGCATGGTATACATTTTTTTTATTTACAGTTGTCTTGGAAAGCATTAACCAACTACTTTGTTTAATGTTTATAAATGGGTAACTGACATATTATCAGCCCAGACCTATACAAAATTTGGCACTGTTTTAATATATGCCAATCATGTAAAAAAGTAAGGACAACCTCATGTGACTTTTTTTTGTAATTAGACAAATCAATATATTGTAGTTTTAAACCAGTAATTATCTGCGTTTGGTGATCTAAAGCACTAATGACATGCTTAATGGTAAATGGAGTAAAAGAACAGAACTTGTGTACCTAATTTACAAAAGTCCAATAAAATGGGGTGATATTATACTGACTTAATGTATTAAAACATTATAATGTAAAAAGCCTGTGCTATTGATTCTGAGCTTTAATGGTTACATAATTTCAGATTAATTCTTCATCAAAAGAAATTAGCATTTTTGTATTTTTGGTTTATTAATTATATTGGACACTCGGCTTGCTAGTGTTTTTCATTCAGTCCCCTATATTCTTTTTATACCAAAGTTCACATGAATGATAAAATATTGTTATGTCCACATAACCCTTTACATAATAAAAAAAAAAATTACTGTTAGCATTCTTAACCTTTTTATGTGACTGTTTTACTGGGATACATTCCTAGAATATACATATACACTTGACATAAAAGCCTGCATGTAAAGGGAACCTAGACAATGAGTGCTGCAGTACTGATACATTTACTGTTAAGTGCAGATTTAATTGTATGTTTAGAGAGATAAAAATTCCGCTAAAGTCAGAATATTGTTTGGAATAACCTCTGTCTCATCTTTGAATATAGCACAATAATTGTTTTGTTCCATAATGTAATAATGATGAGTATTTATTCATTGATTCAGTACAAAAGTTATAAAATAAGTTGTGAACACCAATACGCTGTGCACTTGTTCCACTTTTAATGTTGAAATAATGCCAATTTTCCAAAAATATCCCTAAAACACTTGTATGCTGCAGTGTTGTTGGCACTTTCTACAGGGACAGGACCATGTCCCTCCTGCCTGGCTGCTTGATAAATATTGCCCTAGTTTGTTTGAATATTACATGAGCAGTTATATGAAGAAAATAAAGCCAGAAAAATCATTCTTTGAAAATGTGCTCCGTGAAAGCATTTCATTTTTGTTGCACAGTGTCTGTGATTGGTTACATGGTTGACACCCAGTCAATTTTCAATAGAATATTATATACAGGCTTAATAAAAAAGCAATAGAAGAGTGGGGTCTTTGGGTTAGTTATAAAGCTAGCGATATTGGGAATTTTGGCCGCAGTATGGATGTTGAACTGTATTTTCCATGCTTCTCGGATGATGAATTATTGGTTTTTTTAAGGTTCTAATTGATTACAGACATACGAGCATACCCACCATAACCACAAACAAAACAGCTGCTATAGGGGTGTATGGTTTAGGCTAGCCCTATCCCCTTTTTTAGTGTGAGGCTGACCAGAGCTCTTTATTATTAATATTACTGAAACCATAAGATAGTATATGGGAAGATAAAGGCTAGGGACATTTTGGTTTATTTAGACAGGACATGTTTGTTGCTTACCTTTCCAATGTGGTTGATGTTAAAAGATAAAAAAAATATTTAAAATACATAAATTATATGGAGAAGAAACACAAACATCTAATGCCAAAATTTCCCATGTACAGTTGTTGTCGCTCTGTGGTCCTCACGCTAGCCAGTTAGAATCATAGCACATCTCGGACAGAAGGAGAACTGTTGCCAGAGGAAGGTTTTTGTAGCCTGTTTCCACCGGTCCTCAAAGCTGCGTTTTGTTCAGTTTTTCGGCAACAGAATAAACTGGTGGGTGATAGAACTAAGCAAAAAAGTCAACAATGTGAAAAAATCTAAACCAATTTTCTTATAGTATTCAGGTATTGGATTATATACCTAAGTCAAGTTTCAAGCTCTTTCCAGATACTGTACATTGACTTCAGGGTAGTAGCCTTGGTGACACTAGTGAGACACTTGGTTTCTTCAGAAGAGTAGCTGAATTGATACTTTTTCTCATGCCTATTGCCTGTAAGACTCTTTTCCATCAACCCTAAAAACTGTATTTCATCAATGAGAACCAGTACCCAAGAACTATAGAGGTCATAATAAGTAGTCACACCCAAATATAAGGCTCCCAGTATTAAATTAGTTAAAATGGACAGTTGTAGCACAAAAAATAGTATGTGGTGAAATTTATGTCTGTAAGGTTTTGTTAAAAGGGACTTTTTAGAGTCCTCTGAAAACTGAGCTGGGAGCAAGTACTGCTAGCTGCCACTTCACTGATTCTATAGCTTTAATTTTGTTACTAGCACCCTAATTTATCAGTTATCTGTGCTGTTAGTTTCAGTACCCAGTATTAGAGATGGGCGAATTGATTCTAACGAAGTGGAATTCGTTTAGATTTTTCTCAGAAAACTTCGGTCGGAAACGTTGTCGAGATTTGGGTATTTGGAGAGAGAACAGAGATGTGCTTTTGTTTGATATATGGGACTGCGAGCCCATGGCGCTACATGGGGCAAAGCACTCTGGGAGGATGAGGCATAGCCTGCATGAATATGTGAGAGAGTGAATTTTTTCAACTTGTTATCGGCTTAAGCAATGATTGCGGTTTTGCCGGCGATGGCAGGTCCACTCTCACTTATACATAATCAATCTCTCGTCTTACAATTATGCATCTGCTCACGGATATTTTTACGCACAAAAATAACATTTATTCAAGAGAATATTAAAGCAGCAACACTTTAGAGGGGTAAAATTTGGCGTTTTTTTAAAAGAAAAGTTTAGGGGACGAAAATACCCTCAAAAACCTGCAATTCACGATACAGTCCTGATTTCCCGAGTCCCGAGTCCGGGTTAAGATCACCCGGACCCCGGAAACTCGTGCTCCCCGGATTCTCAAGTAAAACCCTCAAGTGACCTGCCAACACGGGGCTGTTTGTTTCGTCCGCGCATTTCAAAACGGGGGTTCACGCGGGGGTTTCGGGGGTCCCCCCCCTTTTCGAGCGTGCCCCCCAAAAACGTAACGTGCCCCGGCGTCTGAGGGCGCGGACAAAACAGCGCCAGCTGTTGGGGGGTCAGCTCTGGCATATTTAGAGATTTCCGAGAGCACGGGTTCCCCGGGGGTCCGTGTGATCTTCCCCGGGAAACCCCGGGGACTGGGAAACCAGGACGTATCTTGGATTGCAGGTTTTGAGAAAAAGGGCTCAAAAGATTTTCCTCTTTAAAAGAATCGCAATTTACACTCTATGTGTTGCGGGCTTTAATAGTTATGGAATAAAGGGTTTTTTGGATTAAAAATATCCTGTAGCAGGGGGGAATAATTGTAAGACGGATTATGTCCCAGAGGTAACCCAAATCAGAGCCCGGCGGATTCTGTGACGTCACCGCCCCTTAATAAGCCCCGGGCCAAACGCCGGGGCTCACCCTCTAAACCGTGCCCCCCTCGGGGAAAGGGTTTCTGCCGGGCGATGTTTACTGAAGAATTGATTTTTTTATAGCATTTCTGGGGGGTGTCTCAGCTTGTCTCAGAGACTTTCCCCTTAATGTTTATTTTTTAATTTTTTTGGGGGTATTGGATTTTGAAATCCCGGGTGGCGTCCATGCGGGCGCAAAAATACATTCAATACCCCAAGGGGGGATCTAAGCCAGTCCTGTTGTATTCATTTAAAAAAAACAGCGTTTTTTACAATAAAAAATACCACTTCTTTTTTTGGCTGCCCCCAATTTCTATTGAAAATTTCCCAAAACATACAAGTAAATTTTTCCGGGCCCTTTTGTGGACGAAAAATTTAAACCCAAAGGGGTTAACCCAAGCTTGTTACGGGTTCTTTTTGGAGTCAAAAAAAGGGTGTAAATTTACCAAATACAGATATCATCATAAAAACAGGTCTGAAACTTTTTTAGAACAAACATTTATTCAGACAGAAAAGGTGGGGAGGCTCTGCACCAGGAGTGGCATGGGACAAACTTCCTGGAACAGGCCCAGGTCGCAGACAGCAAGGGACGTCGCAGCAGGGGTCCCCTCGGTAGGCCCAAAAAACCGCCGCTGTCATCACGGGCCCTGGTGTTGGGTTTAGCCCAAACCCCAAAGGGGTTTTTGATTTGGGTTTACCCGGTCAAACCTCTTTTCCCCCCAGATGAAAATCTGAAAAACCCCACCCCAAAAGGGCAAGGGGGCCTTTAGGGCAAAACCCTTTAAATTGGCATGGGCCCCGGGGGCGGGTCGCAGCCCTCACCTGTCCCCAGCCCGCCCTGTCCCATCCGGTTCCCTCAGCCCAAAATATACTATGTGGTCCCGGGCTCAGCGCCACTATATAGCGAAGGGTGAAACCAAAATTTTAGGGGGGCCCCGGGGAGCAGCTACTTGGGAGCGAAAAAAGGGGCCAAAAATCCCCTGCTTCTTGCAGTAGGGGGCAAAGTAAGAAGTGGAGAGTGGCATGGGGGGTCATGTTGTTAAAAGGTCAGCCTCGGGAAAACCAAGACCGTGATGAGGGGCAGCAAATGCGATGAAAAACAAATAAAAATTTATGATTTTAGCCCCACCCGCACTTGGGGGCCGGGGAGGCAAGGGCTTCAAAAACCCTCAGGAGAAAGGGGGGCAGCTTGCGCCCTCCGGCACCGCGCAGCCAGCAAAGTGGGTCGTGTGGCCTTTAGCAGCAGGGTAGCCGCAGTGTGAGGTCGGGAGCCAAACGGCCACGGGGGGAAAAAAACCCCCTTCGCCCGGTTCCCAAGGAAGTACGGCACGGGGCTCAGCGAGGAAACGGCGGCAAAATATCATTTAGTTCGGACGGGCGGTAAAAAAAAGATACCGGGGGTGTGGCATTCCCTTTTCTAAGAAAAACCGGAGGAGCCGGGAAAATGGGAAAAATGTAGAAACTGTGGGCAGAAAGTTTAAACGTGGCCAGGGAGCTAAGTTGGCACCCGCCCTGGCAACCCATGCATGTCACCATCCGGTGGCCTGGGAGAAACGTGGGTCAA
>JAODAL010029286.1:0-51868 GCA_025379985.1 Phyllomedusa bahiana
TTTTATCAGCACAATGAGGGGGGGTTATAAAATTAATCTCGCTATGAAATTGGATATTGACCTTGTTCAGCACTTCTGTAAGAGTTGGTGTACATGAAGATTTCCAATGAAATGCTATAGTGGATCTGGTGGCAATCAGGATATGTTGAAGAACTGTTTGATATGGGTGGGGAATGTCACACATTCCAATGTCTAAGATTGCAAATTCTTGTGTAAGAGTAAACCATGGGCAATATAGGTGTCGGATTAGATCTTCTACTTCCATCCACAGGCCTCTAATAACCGGGCAGAGCCACCACATATGCAATAGCGAACCAACGGAACCACAGTTTCTCCAACACATCCTAGAGGAACCCAGGAAAATATGGGCCATTCGGACCGGAGTAAGATACCAGCGGAGATGAATCTTCCTGGCTAGGGTCAAGTGGTTAATACACCTGGAATGTCTAGAGGTTGACATCGCTGCTTTCCACCAGTCCTCAACCAGGAAAGATTGGGACATCTCTGATTCACATTTTATCATATAGTCGGGTTTAGTATCACAACCCGCATCCATCAAAGTAGAGTAAGTAGCTGAAAGACCTTTCATACAACGGTCATCCCCCAGCAGAAAACGGTGGAAAAGGGATCTCGGCAACTGAGAACGCAGAATGGCCATAGAGATGGCATGCCTAATTTGCAGATAGACATAAAATTGTGAGTTTGGTAGCGAGTACTGGGAGGACAAGTCCGCAAATGATCTAAAGACCCCATCAGAAAATAGGTCCCCGGGCACCAGTACCCCTCCAGCAATCCATCGTTCTAGGTGAATGTCTGGGATGGCTCCATAAAGCATGGAGAAGGGGCAATATTTTTTCTCAACATATAGCCTCCCTTTCTTCACTATATGTTGTTGCCATATCTGGAGTAGATGTTGAACTGTGGGTAGAATGTACTGTGAAGGAGGAAGTCCGGGAAACCCAAATAGTGTTGCCAATAGATGGTCTTTAACAGTGCTTGGGCCTAGTACAGAATTTTCAATGGACGTCCAGTATTGGAAAGATTGATTATTCCAATGAAAGTAAATGGGCTCTAGGATGGAGGAGATATTATAAGCCTGTAGATTGGGAACCGCCATTTCTCCCTGTGTTTTTAATAGGTATAAATATTGGTTTTTAAAGCGTGGTTTCTTAGGCCCCCAAATAAACTTCGAGAAAAGAGTTTGAAGCTTTTGTAATAGTTTTGCGGGGATTACAAAGGGAAGAGCTCTCGCTATGTATAAAAATTTGGGGAGGAGTAGTATTTTAGTGAGACTGATTCTAGCCATCCAGGAGAGAGGAAACTGCCCAAATTTAGTTATTACTGTAGAAAGAGATGAATGTAACTCTTCCCAATTACGCTCTATTGTCTCAGAGAGGTTAGTATAGATTCTAACCCCTAGGTAAACAATATAAGAATCTGTCCAGATAAAGTTAAACTGAGAAAGTTTAGCTCGGGTCGAGGGTGGGCAATTAACCGCCAAGATAGTAGACTTAGTAATATTCAGTTTGTACAGAGACACCTCCGAGTGTAATTGAAGGATGTCCAATACAGCTGGGACAGAAACATCTGGATTTTGACACATAATTAGCACATCATCAGCGTACCAGCTAGCCTTATGACTGGTATGGGCAATATCAATACCTGACACTAGGGGCGACATCCTAATCGTCTCTGCCAACGGTTCGATACACAGATCAAAAATTAAAGGCGAGAGCGGGCATCCCTGTCTAGTGCCATTTGTAATGGGAAATGACGTTGATAGAAACCCAGAGGAGTACACAATATCCGTGGACGAGGTATATAAAGAAGTTATTGCCGTGTGTATGGAGCCATCAAACCCAAAGGACCTCTCTCAGATATATCCAGTTTATACGATCAAAGGCTTTCTCTCCATCGAGAGAAAGCAAGGCAGAGGGGGTCTTGGCTGTGGTCAAGAATTGTAAAACGTTAAGGACCCGTCTGATTCCGTCCCCGGTCTGTCGGTTTTTAATAAAACCTACTTGGTCTGGATTTATTAGGGATGGTAATACTACATTCATTCTATTGGCGATGATTTTAGAGAACAGTTTGATGTCAGAATTAAGTAAGGAGATGGGCCTATAGTTCGACATTATATCTTGTGGCTTTCCAGGTTTAGGGATAGTTACAATCGTGGCTGCCAGCATCTCTGCAGGAGGGAGAGTGCCATTAGTAAAGGAATTAAAGGTGTTTAGAAGATACGGGCTAAGAATCGCTTGGAAACGTTTGAAATATTCATTGTTTAATCCATAAAGGCCCCGGGGGACTTAATTAATTTGGATTTTTTTAATGGCCTCCCTGAAGCTCCGGGGGAGTAAATGGGAAAGATTTAAAAAAAAAAAAAAAAAAAAAAAAAAAAAAAAAAAAAAAAAAAAAAATTGGGAGGCTAACGTTCTTTTTTGAAAGACTTTGGAAAAGAAAAATTTGTCTAGGAAGGACCGAATTTGCGGGGTTTTGGGCGGGAGAGTTGAGGGTCATCTTTGAGGTTGAAATAGAAAATTGATATTATTTAGAAAAGGGGAATTTTAAAACAATGTTTTTGGGGGTTCAGAATTTTTGGGTTATCCACTGTGAGTGAAGCAATTTTAGATCTAGCTTGTATCTGTTTTACCTTCCGGGCTACAAGTTTCCCAGGACGATCTCCTGATAAAAAAGTTTCCTTTTAAAAGTTTGGAAAGGAGGTTTCGTATTTATAAAGGGTATTAACTGTAATTGTTTTCTAAGGGAACTTAGTTTTTTTTCCAATATTATTGGGAAGAGGACTATTTGGGTAAGATCATCCGCAACCCAAATTTTGCCCTAGAAGATAAATTGAGGTCTTTATCTTTTTTTACGTTTTCCCCTCTAGACGCGATTCTGAAAAAAATTTCCCTCTGATAACGCTTTGGACCCGAAAACCCAAAGTGTGGAAGGCAGGGGAAAACAGGGGAAATATTGAGATCAAAATATTTTTGCAGTGAAGTTCTAACTTCGTCAAAAAACAAAAGGGGTTCATTTTAAGAAAAAAAATTATTTAGTCGAAAAAGGGGGGAGTAGTGTGAGGTGGAATTTATTCAAAAAAAGGAAAGGGAAAATGGGGGAAAATGATCTGACCTTGCCCCGAGTACCTATATGGTTGAACAAACTTTAGGTGGGACTTGCCTACTAGTAAAAAAAAAAATTATTCGGGGAGAAAAACGACCTGTTAGGAGCGGGAAAAAAAAGGAGAAATCCCTCTTTTTCGGGATGTGCATAACCCCCCAAGGGTCGGTAGTTTTTCCATATCAACAAAAAAATTTTAAAAGCACAGTGTCGTTATTGGGGAGTTCGTGACTTTTTAAGATCTGAAAATCTATTATGGGGGTTAAAGCCCCGAAATGGGAAATAAAATTGTTTCCCATGCAAAGATTTTTAGCTTTAGCAATTTTACTTTTGGTTTGAAACTTTGATTGACGTTTATTGGGGGGCGTAAGTGTGGGCAATAGAAATTTTTTACATTTTCCAGTAAACGGTACAAAATGATATACCTGCCGTTGTCGTCAGTAATCGCCTCTTTCAGCGAGAAGGAAATAGTGTTTTTAATAAAAATTGCTACTCCTGCCTTTTTTTGTGTGAAAGAGGTAAGAAAATGGGTCGGGAATTTTCTGTGCCCCCAACCGTGAGAATCCTGACCCTTCCCAGTGCGTCTCTTGGAGACATATAATGTCTGCTTTGGATTTCAGAACGTCTCTCCAGAGGGTCGCCCTTTTAAAAGGCGAATTAAGCCCGTTAACATTGAAAGACAGTATTTTAATCCCCATTGAGCATAATGAGTAATCGCTCGAGGGCCGAGTTGTAACTATCAGTAGAGGCCTCTGGAGAGGGGGAAGCTGGAGAGACTAGATGGCAGAATACAACATATGCAGTAATGATCTAAAATAACCAACATAGGTGCATAAACGATGTTAGAACAAGCAGAAAGTAACCCCTTCAATTTCAGCGTATTAAATTGGGGGTTTCAGAGTTTCCCACTTAAAACCCTTTGGGGGGTTCCCTCCAAAATTTCTGAACAATTGGGAGACAGGTTAGGTCCTGTTACATTTAACAGCAAAATCTTGGTTACCCGGGATGTGAGTAGGGGAAAAATTTCCCTCGAAACAAAAAAGAAAAAAATTTATGGTTTTCACAAAATAAAATGGCAAACATTACAAAAACCCCTAAAAAAATAAAAGGGAAGAACCTGGTTACCAAATGCACCCTAGGTGCAACAACACACACAATACCTTCGTTCAAAAAGAGTGATTGAAAAGTTGTTCCCTTGGAGGTGGGAACAAGGGTGTCAGGGGAGAGTCTCATGTATAGATGCTACACAAGAAGCCAGGACTAAGATAAATCCTAATGACCACCACTAAGTGGAGCCTCCAGTGGCAGTGGATAAGAAGATATTACTCAGCCAAAGTGTCTTGGTCACCCGGAGCTTGGCGTCTTCTAGCATATTTCTCTGACCAGAGCGGAGAGATGAGATTTGGTTTGTCCCTTCCTTTGCGTTGAGGGGTATTGGGTGGAGTAGATAGCAGAAGGCCCCATGCTTGTAATGCGTCTCGATGTCATGTCATGTTCGGAGAGGTGCAGACAGTTGTAGTATTCTTTTTGGAGATTATTAGTTTGAGTGGGAACCCCCAATGATATGGTATGTTGTTATCTCGAAGGATTTTAGTGAAGAGGGCAAATTCTTTGCGACGGAGCATCGTGCCTGCGGAAAGGTCCGGAAATACGGATAAATCTTTAAATCTATCTGGTAGGAGTACACCTCTGCGGAGGGCTCTAAGGAGATTGTCCTTTGTACGAAAGAAGTGGATTTTAGCTATCACATCAAGTTGGCGCGAGGGGGATATGTGCTTGGGCTTTGGAAGCCTGTGAATCCGATCAACCGTGAGGTCCAAGGTGGTAGCTTCCGGGAGCGCTATAGCGATGAGGTCTTGTAGGTAAGGCATTAACATTTCGGAAGTGATAGATTCTGGAATGCCGCGTATACGAATGTTTGATCTGCGGGATCTGTCCTCCAAGTCAAGAACTTTAGAAGACAGTCTACGCACTTCATCCTCCAGGGCAGAGTGAGAGTCGATGAGGAGATTATGTGAGGTAGCAAATTCACACATTTTTGTTTCAATATGATCTGTCCTAGAAACCAGAGATTGTATATCTCCTCTAAAATCTTGCATCATCTGTTTGAAATCGTTTTGCAGGTGCTCCCGAAAAGGAAGAAAATAATTGGCGTAAGGTGGCCTCAGTAGAATTGGACTGTCCAGGATCATCTTGCTGTTCCAAATCAAGTGATTCAACATGAGATGGGGTAGGTGACGAGGACGGTAGACTGAGGGACCCCTTAAGGGATCTAGCTTGTGATGGGTGTTGCTGGAAAAACTCTGTGAGTTTAGGAGGCTTCTTCGGAGGGTTCTTCTTTGAAGTGCCTCCCATTATGCGAGGGCGGAAGGCGCAGAAGTCCTCTGTCAGGGGATGAAGTAGTCTGACTTTGAATTGAAAAGCAGGACACATAGGTGTAACCTGTACAACTGTAGACTTGATGCTTTAGAGTTATCTTTTTTTTTTTTCCCCTTCTTCCCTCCTCCCTTATAGCTCCTTGAAATCTATCAAATAGGAAGATGTACAGTAATAATCACAATTTGTGGTCTAGGAGGTGTGTAGCTGTGGCAAAAAAATGTGGTATTCTCAACAAAGGAATACAAATTTCAGAGAAAGGGATCTCATATATGCTATGGTATTGTATTGCTCCTATAATAAACTGAGCCTGTTGCAGTAGTTATGTCCATAAAGCCCCCATCAAGGTGTTGAAGAGTATGAAAACTTCTTAGTAAGTTCAGCAATCCTGAATTAGTGTATGCTGCAAGGAGATATAGTCCTTTTCTATATTATGGCACCAGGGTAGATTATAAAGAGTTAAGGCTCAGGAGTGCAATTAATTGTCAGCACAATTAGGTTTGTGGGGTTGGGCAGTCTTAAACTGCAGCAAGTTAATGTCTCCTGGGGCCGGGAACAGAGCTGCTTCTGCAACAACAGCGGGAAGAAGCCGTGTAGGAGGAAGCTGTGCACCGTGCACACATTAAGATGGCCGCCGTTTCTCTTAGGAGTGGGGAGGTAGCAGTACTCACCACCCAGAAGTAGCGGAGAAGAAATGGCCTCCACAAAGCTTCATAAAGACCAGCCGTTCAGCGATCCGGGCACCCGAAGCTATCGTGGGCTAAATGGAGCAGCCACGGACACTTGTTAAGCCGGAGGGATGAGGAGCGGGAAGCTGCAGCAGCGCATCAACGTCCGGGCCTCTAATTCTCCCGGTCTCCCGTGGCAGTGAAAGGGATGTCAAGCTTGTGGAACGCCGCTCAGTGGATCGGGTGGGGGGTCCTCCGGTCCAGGAACTTGTTTAAGCCAGAGAGGTAGGCTGTGTGGGTTTAGTTGTGCCGGTTTTCCTTCCACTTCAGTGGAGCTCATCTAACAAGCCTCCACCATGCTTCAGCTCCAAGCCATGCCCCCCGCTTTTATTTTATTTCTAGCTTGCTGTGATAGTTATGTAATCATTAAAAATAATACTATAGCTCTGTAACTACCCGACTGAGAACAGGAGTTGTCGTAAATGTTTTATTGGTTTGAGAATTTTATATTTCTTAATTTTATCTCAATTTTATATATTATATAACTTAAGATTTTTTTTATGTTATATCATTTTATATTATTTGTATATTTTTATTTTTATGTAGTTTTATAATTAACATAAATTAGTTCCTATCACTTTAGTGGTGATAGTTGAGAAAGAATTGGTACTATTTTGTCTATTGGCAATAAGTTTGTTTAGCATGGCTCTGGCTGTCAGTCAGATATTCTTTTGAGTATAGACTTGTGGCACTTACAATGTGCCACATTAATGCTGTGCACAACTTAAAACGCGAAACATTAATGAACCGCTGAATAACAGGTTCATACGTGCTGTTGCATTCTACACTCATCTAGAACTGGCCAATCGCCGCCATTTTCATACATGTTGCCCAAAGTGTCCAAAACACGATAACTGTATTTAACATGAAACGCATCATTTTTGCATCAAAATGCAACCAATATTTGCTGTGTTTTATACCACAATCTAGGTATATAGAGATTGGTAAAGGTGCCCTGATGTTTTAAAAACAGATACATTACACAGATGCAGAAAATACAAAAATTTTGAGACCTTCTAACAAGAACTACTTAGCAAGTAGTATTAATTTGTGTTAAATGTATACTGTTGCATTTTCTTTACACATGTGTTGTGGACTCAGCTTAAAGAGGTTCTCTATTTTTATATGTGTTATAGAGCTCACAACTTAATTATATTGAACTTTGTAAATGATACTCATTAAAAATGAATTACCTGTTCTACTTTGAAAAACTAGACAGAGAGCCCTTTACTCCCCTTTTCCCTACTTTCTGCATACCATATGATGTACATTGATCACATGATTTTGCTTCTGCCTTTATGGACGTTTTGTCATCACTTAGTGGATGTGCTTTGAAACCAGGCTCAGCTCAGAAACACTCCCATGTAGTGGGCGTGACCTGAGCAGAGAAGAGTTGCTGACAGGAATGTAATCAGTATAGAACTGGACGGGGAGGGCATTATACATGTGGACACATACACACATAGTGAAGGAAATAATTATTTGAACCCTTGCTGTTTGTGTAAGTTTGCCCACTGACAAAGACAAGAACAGTCTATAATTTTAAGGGAAGGTTAACTTTAACATTGAGACATAGAATATCCAAAATAAAATCCAGAAAATCACATTGTATAAATTATAGAAATTTATTTGCATTTTGCAAAACCTTTGTTGGCAAGCACAACAGTCAGACGTTTTTTGTAGTTGAGTGATGAGGTTTGCGCACATGTCAGGAGGAATTTTGTTCCACTCTAAATCATTAAGATTTTGAGGCTGTCGCTTGGCAACTAGGAGCTTCAACTCCCTCCATAAGTTTTCTATGGGATTAAGGTCTGGAGATTGGCTAGGCCACTCCATGACATTAATGTGCTTCTTTCTGAGCCACTCCTTTGTTGCCTTGACTGTATGTTTTGGGTCATTGTCTTGCTGGAAGACCTAAGCCACAATCCATTTTTAATGTCCTGGCGGAGGGAAGGATGTTGTCAATCAGGATTTTACGGTACATGGCTCCATCCATTCTCCTAATGATGCGGTGAAGTAGTCCTGTTTCCTTAGCAGAGAAACACCCTCAAAACATAATGTTTCCACCTCCATGCTTCAAAGTGGGGACGGTGTTATTTGGGTCATAGGCAGCATTCTCTTCCTCCAAACATGGCGAGTTTAGTTAATGCCAAAGAGCTCAATTTTTGTCTCATCTGACCACAGCACCTTCTCCCAATCACTAACCGAATCATCCAGGTGTTCACTGGCAAACTTCAGACAGGCCGGCACATGTGCCTTCTTGAGCAGGGGGACCTTGTGAGAACTGCAGGATTTTAAACCATTACGGCTTAATGTGTTATCAATGGTTTTCTTGGTGACTGTGGTCCCAGCTGCCTTGCGATCATTAACAAGTTCCCCCCTGTGTAGTTTTAGGCTGATCTTTCACCTTCCTCATGATCCAGGATACCCCATAAGGTGAGATTTTGCATGGTGCCCCAGTCATTTTGTATTTCTTCCATTTTCTTACTATTGCACCAACAGTTGTCTCCTTCAGACCCAGCGTCTTACTTATGGTTTTGTAGCCCATTACAGCTCTGTGCAGGTCTATGATATTGTCCCTGACATCCTTAGAAAGCTCTTTGGTCTTGGTCATGTTGTAGAGGTTAGAGTCTGACTGATTGAGTCTGTGGACCGGAGTCTTTTATAAAGGTGACTATTTGAGACAGCTGTCTTTAATACAGGCAACGAGTTGATTAGGAGCGTCTAACTGGTCTGTAGGAACCAGTACTGTTATTGGTTGATAGGGGATCAAATACTTATTTCTGTCAGCAAAATGCAAACAAACTTATACAATGTGATTTTCTGGATTTTATTTTGGATATTCTATCTCTCAATGATAAAATTAACCTATCCTTAAAATTATAGACTGTTCATGTCTTTGTCAGTGGGCAAACTTACACAATCAACAAGGGATGAAATATTATTTCCTTCACTGTATAGTGATGACTATGTGTATATAGTGACTCATCACTGCTAGCTGCTAGAGTCTTTATTATTGTGCGCTGTTTTTACCTCTTCTGATAGGAGGAGATGTCTTTTTGATAAATTTGCTAAATAGACCTTTCCACCTGGTCAGAAGACTTGCATTGTTTGATTAGCTGTGCATTAGGACCTCTGAGATTATCCGGCAGCAGTCAGAAAACGCCTGCCTACTGCTCTTTATATAGTAGTGGTACGAGGGTAAAGTATCATGAGACACTGCCCTGACATCACTTGGTAGAGGGATGATGCCAAATCCCCTATAGCAGGCACACAGCTTTCCCATGATCAAAAACTCATTGCTATGGGGAATGTGACGTCACCTCCACCTGCCACATTCCACACAACAATCAGAGTTACAATGATGGGATAGCTGTGTGCCTGCTATGGGGGATGTACAGCGCATACATAGAAATATATAAACATATATTTAAATCATATATATATTTGTTCAGGTATTGCATATATTAAAGGAGAAGGAAAGAATGTATTTTACCATGTTACAGACTGTTTGGTGCACTGTACTACAACACAGCCTGCTGCAGGCAACCAGGAAGGGAAATGGAACAGAGAGGCAGGGGCATGAGGTATACATGTCGGATATTGATGATATAAGAGTGTACAAGGCAGGGCTGAACAGTGCAAGGAGGACTAAGAGGCGAGTGTAGGGAAGCCCTATATTGTAGCTGCAATGGATTCTGGGACTTGTAGCAAAGTGATGCTGGAAAACTACTGACCATCCCACAACCAGGAAGAAATGAGAAGAAAAGAAACACATGAAGGTAGTGGAATGTCTTTACTTTTCTATAAATGCTATTTATAGTGTTCTATGAAATCATTAAACTCACTGATCACCCCTTTAACTTTAATGGTGTCATTAGTGCTGCCAAAGTTAGGCTAGTTTCACTTCATATTTGGTAGCCATGTTCAGTGGGACAGTTTGAAACAGTCTGCCAAATGTTTCCCCCCAGATCTATGCAACTGTATGCTTCTACAGCTGCATTTATCTGCCACTGACTACCATTGAAAAATATCCTTTTATTTTGCTTACAATTGTATTATCTGGATTTTAATGTGAATTAACCCCTTAAGCTGTCACATAATCTCCAAAAAATTGGGAATCTCGCAAGAGAACAAAGAGTGACTTTTGATCACTATATTTACTATTTTGCCAAAGGCAAACTTAAACTCTATCAGTTCTCTATCTATTAAACACTAAAACGTAACTTTTATTTTTTATTAACTTTTAAACCCTCTTATACAACTATTTAAAAAAACCTGATTCTATCCTCATCTTTTAAAATCTTTTTGCTTCTGAAAGGGGGAATAATCCCTTTCTATCATAAAGTCTGGTGGAACCCCACCTATTAACAGGAGGCTTATATTTTAGCAAAGTACTAGCTTCAGTAAGGGATTCCCAAGGGGGCCTTATTTGTTCTGTGTTCTATGAGATTAGGGACGACTCCCCAAGTAGTTGGTTGGGATCCCTTACTGAAGCTAGTACTTTGCTATAGTTTAAGGCTTCCTGTTAATAGGTGGGGTTCCACCAGACTTGATGATAGAAAGGGAGTTATTCCCTTTCAGAAGCAGAAGGTTTTTAAATAGTGTTTTATAGGGGTTTAAAAGAGTTAGATATAATAAAATTTACGTTTTAGTGTTTAATAGATAGAGAACTGATAGAGTTTAAGTTTGCCTATGGCAAAATAGTAAATATAGTTAACCCCTTAAGGACCCAGCCTGTTTTGACCTTCCTGACACAGCCCTATTTTTGAAATCTGACATTATGTGAGAATAACTTTTTGGACACTTTTACCTATTCATGTGATTCAGAGATTGTTTTCTGTGCACATTGTGCTTTTAGTTAGTAAGAAATTTTTTCCATACAATCCTTTTTTTGTTTGTGACAAATATCAAAATTTCATGAACATTTGGAAAAATTTGCGATTTTTGAAAGTTGCAAAATTTTCTGCGTGCAAGACAGATAATTATTCACCACAAAATAGTTTTAATAGCATCTACTTTTATGTCCACTATAGGTTGGATTAATTTTTTAAATGTATTTTTTTTTTTTACTATATTAGATTGCTTAGAAATTTAGTAGGTAATTTTCACATTTTCAAGAAAATTTGCAATTTTACATTTTTTTAGGGACCAGTTCTGACGTGGCTTTGAGGGGTTGCATGTTAGTTTACCCCAAAAGTGACGCCATCTGAGAAAACTAGCCCCCTTAAGTATTTACAACACTATTTAGGAAAGTTTGATAACCCTTCAGATTATTTCACAGAAATTTAAAGCAAGTGGAGGTGAAATTTCAAAATTTCACTTTTTTGCAGATTTTAATTTTTTACCCAAATTATTCACTGGAATACGATAAATGTGATAGGTAAAATGCAACTTAATATCAATTCCCCGGGGTCTGCCGTTTTTAGAGATATCCATATGGGGCCCCTAGTGATTATTTGGCTCAACCATAAGCCCCAGAATAGGGGGAGACCTACTTTACTTGGGGTTCTTTTTCTTTACGATTTTATTTAGGCCCCATTTCAGGTTTGGGGACCCCCTAAGGTGCTTAAAACTTATAAAACCCCCCTAAATAGACCGCATATTGGAAATTTCCCCCTTAATGATATTTTCCAAAGGGGTTTGCATTGAGTTATAGACCCCACGGTGATTCACAAATTTTTTTTAGCATAAGGCTGTGAAAATTAAAAAATCTTTTTTTTTCAATAATCTGCAATTTTAGCTTAAAATGTTTTATATATACAGGAACCCTGGAAAAAAAACCCAAAACTTTGTTAAGAAATTTTCTTCCAAGTTCGGCAATACCTACATGTGGGTGTAAAACTGCTGTTTGGGCGCATGGCAGGGCGTATAAGGGAGGGAGCGCTATTTGGGTTTTGGAACGCAGATTTTGGTGGGGGCCATGTGCATTTGCAAAGCCCCCAAAGTAGCAGAACAGGGCGAAACCTTCCAGAAGTCGCCCCATTTTGGATTCACACCATCAGGGATTCATCTGGGGGGTTTGTTACTGTGCATTTTGGATGCACAGGTGTTCCATAGTTTTTTTTTAGCATTGGGCAATGAAAATGCGGGGAAAACGCACTTCGGTCATTGTTTTTGAGTTTCAATTTTTTACAGCATTCCCCTTTTGCAGTGTAAAATGATGTGATAATTTATATGGGGGTCGGAAAACAATTACAATGATATAGATTTTATATAGTTTTTTCTGTTTTATTACTTTTACACGTAAAATAGTCTATAAAAAAATTGCGTTTTTATTTTTGTCCTATTCTGACAGCCATAACTTTTTTATTTTGCTGTGGTGCAGAGCTGTGTAATGGGCTTGTTTTTTGCGGATGAGTTGAAGTTTTTATTGGTACCATTATGGGGTGCATATGATGCTATGTTCCATACGTCCAGGTGCGTTAACCCCCCAAACGACCTGGACGTATGGATACGTCTAAGGTCATTAAGGGGTTAATAAAAAATTACTTTTCACTGTTAGATTGTGTGTTTTGTGTAGGGACATATTCAAAGCACAATTATTTCTTTCAAGCACTGTTTCTCCCACAGTTCATTAAATGACATTAGGCTTAAAAAACTGGTTCCAGAAACAGTGTTACTGCTGTCCATCTGCTATGGCTTGTATTTTAGATCAGTCCTAGAGATGGGCGAATTTCTCAAAAATTAGATTCGGTCACTTCGCCGAATTTTCCGACAAAATTTGTTTCGTTCCGAATTACTTTGGCACGAATCGCGTTAAAAAGCAGCTATTTCCAGGCTGCACAGACCCTGCAGGGTGCTGTAGAAATTGTGCCATGCTTAAATATGCAGAGGGGAGCTTGGTTTGGTCTTCATACAATGTTATGTTTTAGTATGACAGCAGATGATCCGCGCTCTTAGAATCGCTTCCTATAAAATTCCTGGGCACTTAGAGGACAAACTGACCAAAAACTCAAGCGGGAAATGTAGCCTGATAAAGTCATGCCAGCAAAAGCTGGAAAAAAACAAGCTGAGAGCTAGGTGGCAACATTAGTGATGAGTGTGGAGGTGACGGCGGCAGCCACAGCAGATGAGGTCAGGAAAGTGGCACAATGACATTCTGGAGGTGGCAAAACACGAGGAAGCCACAGAGTGGCACAATGACTGAGAGCGGAGGTCACGGCGGCAGCGTATGAGGTTAGGCAGTGGCACCAATGACATTCTGGAGGCGGCAAAACAGTATTGGGCCCACAGAGGGGCACATCACACAGTGTGGAGGTCATCGGCGGCAGCAGTATGAGGTCAGGCAGTGGCACAATGACTTTCTGGAGGCGGCCAAAAACATTTTATTAGGCCAAGAGTGGCACAATCACACAGTGTGGAGGGTCCGACGGCAGCAGTATGAGATCAGGCAGTGGCAATGACATTTGGAGGCGGCAAAGCATTATTAGGCCAAAGAGTGGCCTTTCACCAGTGTGGAGGTTACGGCGGCAGCAGTATGAGATCAGGCAGGGGCAAAATGACATTCTGGAGGGGCTTAACGTATTAGTCCACAGAGTGGCACAATTTTACAGTGTGGAGGTCACGGCGGCACCCGTATGGGGTCAGGCAGTGGCACAATGACATTTGGAGGCTGCAAAACAGTATTAGGCCAAGAGAGGCACAATCACACAGTGTGGGGTCACGGCGGCCAGCGTATGAGGTCAGGCAGTGGCCAATGACATTCTGGAGGCGGCCAAAAACAGTTTTAGGCACAGAGTGTCAAAATGATACAGTGTGGAGGTCACGACAGCAGCAGCATGAGATCAGGCAGTGGCACAATTGACATTCTGGAGGGGGCCCAAAACAGTATTAGGCCACAGAGTGGCACAATCACACAGAGTAGAGGTCACAACAGCAGCAGTAAGAGGTGAGGCAGTGGCACAATGACATTCTGGAGGTGGCAAAACAGGAGGAAGCAACAGAAGTGCACAATGACTGAGAGCGGAGGTCACGGCCGGCAGCAGCTGAGGTCAGGCAGTGGCACAATGACAAGTGTGGAGGACATGGCAGAAGCACAGCAGCAGCATGAGGTCAGACAGTGGCACAATGACACGTGTGGATGTCACGGCAACAGCAACAGCAGCAGCAGCTGAGGTCAGACAGTGGCACAATGACAGAGTGTTGAGGTGGGTGGCAAATACCGTCCCTGGTAAAGATGGTGGTAGGCAGATGGAGAAACTGTCGCAGTGTGTGGCATCAGGTGGGTGGCGGCATCAAAATAGGGGTTTGAGGCAGGTAGTTTGTACCCAGACTGACGCCAAAGTCATTGGTGTGTGGAAACCCTTTGGCGATCCACGCTGATTCATCTTGACAAAGGTCAGTCGTTCCACATTTCCCGTGGACAAGCGGGTTCTCCGTGGGGTAACGATGGCCCCGCGCACTGAACACCGCTCTGATGCCACACTATGGTGGGAAGGAAGCTTCTCCACTGCAAACTCGGCAAATTGCGGCAAACATCCCGTTTGGGCTGCCCAGTAGTCCAGCGGATCTTCTAATGAGGTGGCAGAGTGTGTCCAAGTAGGCACCACATGTTGGTTCAGGGATGCTCCAGGTCCTGCTGCTGCTGCTGCTGGCGGGCTGCCCCCTCACTAGGCGGGTGAAGGAAGTGCTCATCAGTGACTCCAGACTTAGGTTACTACTGATGGAGCTGGTACTGCTCCTACCCCCCACCCTTCCCCCAGCAGCGCGGCAGTTGTACGTGGAGCGTGAGGAACCCCCCCGGGCAGACCTGTCAGAGGAGGGACGATGCCGCACCCTAGGGCAGCAGCCAACTGTTTTCGGAGAATTTCCCTATAGTATTTGGGTTTGTCTTCCCTCTCAATAGCTGGGGAAAAAAGGGTCCATTTTGGAAACCGGGTAGCGAGGGTCCAATAGGGTGGAGAGCCAGAAGTCATCCCTCTGCGGATGCTGACTTTCGGCTGTCACTAGCAGGCAAAAAGCATGCTGCGGGCCATTCTGCAAAAGTGATCGGAGGGGCTCCCGCCTCCATTTCCACTGTATACTGCCACGGTGTTGGGGGTCATCTGCCTCGTCTTCCTCATCTCCATCCACCTCCTCCAGCTGCCTGCTCCTCCTCTCTTGTCACCTGGGTAGAAAATCACTCATTTCACCAGACAATGCTTCTGCTCCCAAAGTCCTCCTCTCCTCCTCCATTTCAGTCCCCACCGGATCATGTGGCCCCGAGATGTAGTCGCCCCCGTCTCCAGTCCCTGCCCAGACGATTTTTCAGATTGTTCCAGGACTGAAGCAGTGGATGATGTTATTCATCCCCTAGTCCCGGCGATGACAAAAAGTCGGCCCCCTCGAATGGCCTCAAAAAAACGGCAGGTGTCCGCATGAGCTGCCCCTGGCTGACATCAAAGTTACACAGGGGAGTATTCTGTTGCCTGGATCATCAAAAAAATCGTTAATGGCCTTTCTCTGTTCATACAGTCGGTCCAAATGTGCAGGATGGAATTCAAACAGGTGGAAACATCGCATATCGGTTTGTTGGGGAGGCGTTCTGCCGCTGCAACTCGAGGAGGGTTTTGTTCCTGGCTTTGTACGAATGGATTAAAGTGCTGCACAGTTTCCTGGCCATTTTTAGAATGTTCTGAAAATCGGTGGAAGACTTCGGAACCCTTTTACAACCAGATTGAACAGTGCGTCATGAAAGGGGGCATGGACCATCCCTCCCCGGTGCAGCGCGGACACCATGTTCCTCCCATTGTCCTACCATGGTTCGATTTCAGTTAGCGGGAGAAAGCACCACATCGATTTCTTGCTGCATGACGCGGAGCAGTTCCCCCCCTGTGTGGACTTTATTCGCCCAGGCAAGCAGTGTAGTAACTGTGTGACACCCCTGTGCCCTACAATGTGGTATGATGGAGCAGTTCTTGTGGGGGCTGAGGGTGGTGGTGATGATGGAGGAGGAGGAGGGGATTGGCGCAGGTGCAGCAGTTTGACACGTGGAGGAGAAACGGGGGGTCTCCTGTCCAAGTTGTTGGTGTGCCTGGGCTGGAAGCACATTCACCCAGTGGGCCGTAAAGGACATGTATGGCCTGACCGTAGTTACAGCTCCAGACGTCCCCGCTTTCCGGCACCTTTGGAACAAACCGATAAGTCAAGGACTGACCACCTTCTGTTTACATATTTATGAAGTGCTGGTTTCTGCCTTTTTGGAAAAAAAATTACGGCTTGGAAATCTCCATCTCGGCTCGGCACAAGCCATTAGTTATCTGGGAAAGGTTTGCGAGTCCACCATTTGGAAAGGGAGGGACTGCAGTACCAACAACTTGGACAGGAGACGGTCAGCTGCTGCACCTTAGGTTGGTTGGACGCATTTCTGTTGTCTCTTTGCAACGCCTCGCTGAACGATGCTGGCGCCATGAGTAGCGAGGAGCAGGAGATTGGACCGGGAGATGATTTTCAAAGAGAAACAGCTCCCTTCTGCAGAGGTGGTGGAGCCTTGACTGGCTTGCAATGGCATGCGTGCCACTGGGCCCTGCTGCTGCTGCTGTTGCTGCGGGGCAGGATGGACACCAATTGGCCACGTTTCTCCCAGGCCAGGATGGTGACGTGCTGTGTTGAAGCAGGGCCGGTTGGGTGCCAACGTTGCTCCCTGGCCCGCTACTTTCTGCCACAGATTCTATTATACCATATTCGGCTCCTCCGGTGTCTTTGCAAAGAACTGCCACACCGCCGAGTATCGGATTTTACCGCCAACGCTCCGCATGAGTGACTTTCTGTCGCCGCTGCTCGCTGAGCCCTTGTGCTGCTACTTTCTTGGACTGTTTAAGGGGTTTTTTACCCCGTGGCCGCTTGGCTCCCGGGCGTCAACTGCTGCTATTCTGCTGATCACGGCCCCCGGGGCCCACTTGTGGCTGCGCTGCTGCCTGACGCGCAAGTGACGCCCTCTTTCCTGCGATGATGAAGCCCCTTGCCTCACCCGGCTCCCAAGTGCGGGGTCGGCTACATCATCATTTTTTTGTGTTTCATCGTCAATGCTGTCCTCATCACCGGTTTGGTTATGCCGGGTGACCTCTCACCACCTGACCTCCCATGCCACTCTCAAAATCTATTACTTTGCCGCCTACTGCAAGAAGAAAGGGGGATATTGGCCCATTTCTTCGCTGCAAGTGCTGCTGAGTGCCCTCCTCAAATTGTTTCATCCTCGTATATAGTGGCGCTGAGCCCCGACCACATAGTAGATTCTGGTGAGGGAACGGATGGGACAGAGGCGGGCTGATGGGGGGCACGGTGAGGGCCGCTTGACCCACTTCTGGGCCATGGCAAACTAATGGTTGTGTCTGAGGTTCCCCCCGATCTTGGTGGGGGTTGTAGATGTCTTTTGGGAGGAAAAGGATGACCCAGTCAACCAATCAAGAACCTTGGGTTGTGAAAACAACGGGCTAGATGAACGCGGCAGTTGTGGCCTAACCGAGGGACCCTGTGCGATGTCCCTTGCTGTGCTGCGACTGAGACTGTTCCAGGAATGTTTGTGCCATTTCCACTGCAGGTGCAGAGCCTGCCACTCTGTCTGACTACTGTTTGTTCTAAAATGTACGACACTGTTTGATGATGATATCTGTATATGATATAAACCCTGTTTTTGAAATCCAAATGAACCCGTAAACAAGCTTGGGTAAAACCCCTTTGGGTATAAATTGCGTCCACAAATGCCAGGAAAAAATTTACTTGTAGTGTCGTTTAAAAACACTGTGTGTTTTACTAAAATGTAAAAGCACAAAAGGCTTAATTAACTTTTTGGACATGAATTAGGCTACAGGAACAATGTATATATTTTTGAGTTGTAAAAGAAGGTTTATTTTTGTAATAAAACCAGCAAAACAACCCATAATTAAAACCAGGATGTAAATTTAGCCAAAGAATTGAGCGCAAAATAGTAATTTGTAGCGTGTTACAAATTTGGGGTTTTCTACGCCACACAACAAGAGATACATTGTAATTAACTTTGCTTGTGAATTGGTACAGAAAATTTATATATTTTGGCTTGAAAAAGGTTTGGGGTCAGCAACAGCAAAACAAGCTTAATTAACCACTGGATGTAAAATGGCAAAAAATGAGCCGCACAAATAGTAGCTTTGTAGGTGTTTCAATTGGTGTTTTTACGCCACACAACAAGAGATACAGTTGTAATTAACTTTGCTTGGACTTAGGTACAGGAAAAAATGTTTTATATTTTGGTTTAAAAAGAGGTTTCTGGGTCAGCACAAAAGCAAAACAAATTTAATTAAACCCTGGATGTAAAAAAATTTGGGCCCAAAAAATTGAGCAGCACAAACTATACTTTGTTGCGTGTTACAATTGCGTGTTTTCTACGCCACACAAAAAAGAGATACAGTTGTAAAATTTAAACCCTTTTTTGTGAATTTGCTACAGGAAAAATTTATATATTTTGGCGTTGAAAAAAAAACGGTTTCTTGGTCAAAACACAGCAAAAAAAGCTTAATTAACACTGATGTAAATTGGCAATAGAATTGAGCAGCCAAAAATGAAGTGGTATTTTATTTTTTAAAAAAGCTGTTTTTTTAAATGAATACAACGGGAACGGGTTTGACCCCTTGGTTTTAAAAGTATATGCAGCTGCAGTGGGCACATGGATTTCAGACCCCAACCCCAAAAAAATTAGAAAAAAACATTAAGAGAACAGTCTCTGGGGAAAAGCGAGACACCCCCAAAAAAAATCGCTGTATAAAAATCTTTTTAGTAAGGCTATAGCGCGGAGCATTCCCTGATGAGCACAGTGGAGGAGGTGACTCCGGCGTCGGCCCGGATTTTTTAGTGGGTGACTTTCCCAAAAACCCCCGCGGTCTCTGATTGGCTTCACCTCTGAATGCATGCAGGTAGCCCTTCTTCCTCCAGAGTGTTTTTGCCCCATGTTCCCCATGTGTCGCAGCCATTTTATCAATCAAAAGAACTTCGTTCCCCGAAGTCCCCAAAGTTCGACTTCTTGAACCAAAGTTTTCTGAAATTCTAAACGACCAAATTGTTGAATCGATTCGCCCATCTTTAACAGTCCTACTTTTTGTGGGGACACCCCAGAAAAAACCCCCCTGAACAGGGGTGGTGTTTCTTGCAAAAAAAAAAAAAAAACTGAATTGTAATTTCAATTTATTTTTTAGCAAGAATATTTTTTTGCATCAAAGTTGTTCATTTCATGCTACATTATTTAATTTTATGCTTTTTTTTTTTCGGGTTTTATGCACATTTTCCCACTATCAACATTTTGTAACAGCTGAACTCTGTTATAGATTTATATAAAGGAGATAACTCCCCTTAAGTAGACACATTTTAAAAGAAAATAACTGCAATCAGCAAGCAGGACATAATGTAATTTTTTTTTGGGGATGGCTAAAGTTATGTTGCCCATACATTTTGGGGTCAAAAAAAAAAATCTTTATGTGTAATAGTTCCCAAAGTTATTGCTTTGAGATGATTGAGCAGTAAATGAAATACAATATTTTGCTAGGGAATGCTCAAACAGATACATAAACAGATGTGGTACTGAAAAATCGCAGAAAGTGTCATTGTACTTTGAGCGTTTTAAGTATATCTTTTGTGTAAATTTCATTCATTTAAAAGCTAATTTTTCATCCTTTATTTGCTGTATATCTGTTAAAAAGGGGCACAGTCATTACATTGTATTATTCCTCTCTTTATTTCATTGACAACCCTAGTCTTTGGGAGGACAGTGGTACTTATTTTAGAGACAGTCAGTGATTTGATCCTCCACATGAACAGATGGAGCTCATTAGGAAAGTCTGAGCCATATTTTTAAGTTTTTTATGATATGGTTCATTTGTGTTTTATCCTTTGCAGTTTAAAATCAAATTGTTAGACTCTATTCACACTGGTGTCCCGAGCTCTGTTTGTAAAGGATCCATGATGTATCTGGTGAATGATTCATTTTACAGCAATGAATGGATCCCACTGACTAGTCAAAAGCAATAAAAACATGACTGAACAATAATAATCATATGCCAGTGCAAAGAGAGCTTTAGCTCTTTTGGTCATATTGATACATTTGAGGATCATTAAAAAAATTTTTAAAGTTGAAGTGTACCATATTTTTTTTGCTTTGCACCCTATCCATCCTGGTATAGAAAGGTGTGCTTAAGTATGCATATTGTTGATCAAAGGGTACATATGCATATTGTTGATCAAGGGTACCATTTGATCATATTGTATTCGCGGGGAGACGAGGCATAATCCATAGTTCTCTATGAGATCTGTGGATTACCATAATTGCGGCGCGCATTTTGCCGCGTATTTCCGCTTAATATGTGCCGAAATGCACGCCGACATTACGCCATGTGAAAATACCCTAATATGCAACAAATAGTCATTAATATTACTAGTACTATGGCTAGAGATGGGCGAATTTCTCAAAAATTCGATTCGCCGAGTTCGGCGAATTTTTCGGCAAAATTCTTTTCAACCCAAATTTATTTGCGATGAATCGCGTTAAAAAACAGCTATTTCCTAGCTGCAGAGAGCCTGTAGGGTGTTGAGGTCAGAGAGTGGCACAATGACAAGTTCTGGAGGTGGCAGAAACATCAGGAGCCCACAGAGTGGCACAATGACACAGTGTGGAGGTGGCAGCCACATCAGGAGCCCACAGAGTGGCACAATGACGCAGTGTGGAGGTGACGGAACCAGCAGAAGCATGGGGTCAGAGAGTGGCACAATGACAAATTCTGGAGGTGGCCGCAACATCAGTAGGCCACATAGTGGCATAATGACAGAGCGTGGAGATGGTGGCAGCAGCAGCATCGGCAGCAGCAGCATGAGGTCAGAGAGTGGCACAATAACAGAGTGTGGAGGTCACGGCAACAGCAGCAGCAGCATGAGGACATAGAGTGGCACAATGACAGAGTGTGGAGGTGGGTGGCAATTTCTGTCCCTGATAAAGATGGTGGGAGGCAGATGGAGCAACTGGCAGCAGATGGATGACATCAGGCGGGTGGCAGCATCAGAATAGTGGCTGAGGCAGTAGTTAGCATCCAGACTCCTTTCTCAAAGTTTTTATCGGAAGGCGTTCATGGCTGGAATCTATTCTGAAGGCAAGTTGGTGTAGGTAATTCCTAGCCGATCCACTGCCTCATTCATCTTGACATAGGTCAGTGCTCTCCACATTTTCTGGTGGCCAAGCGGTTTCTCTTTGGGGTAACGATGGCCACCGCTTCACTGAACACCCATTTGATCCTACACTACTGCCGTTGCCGGACAGCTTTCTCCACTGCAAACTCGGCAATGTTGCGGCCACAACATCATGTTTGGCTGCTCATTATCCGAGGCGGAATCTTCTACCTGGGTTGCATAGTGCTGTCCCAAGTAGCCATCACCTGCTTGTTCAGGTCTGGCTCCAGGTCCCACCTACTGCTGATTACCTCCTCAACAATGCAGTGAAGGAAGCTGCACATCAACGACTCCAGACTTGAGGCTGCTGCTGATGAGCTGCTGCTGCTCCTACCACCCCACCTCCCCACAGCGAGCGCCGTGGCAAAGTGGTATGTGAGCGGATGAGGAAATCCCCCGGTCAGACGTCCAGAGGATGTGGACCAACGAGAGGCCTTAATTTGGCTACTATTGAGAGGTACAGAGTAGCGTAGGACCACCCGACCTGAGATCACATTGTAAGTTCGTGTGTGGCTTAAGCATTGTTATTGATCAAAAACTGTGAACTAAGAATCCTCAAGTATTGTTCATGTATTATAGATAGCATAAATGCTTCTTTATGGGATTTCCATGTATTGTATTGCCCTTTTTGCAGTGGTGTTGCCACTGGAAATAGGTGTGCGTGTGTATATATATATGCCGCAACCCTGCCAGTGGCACCCAGGGTTTTTCACATTGTGTTTTTTCAGAAAAGTTTTTTTTGTGCAGAACTAAACGTTGTATTTGGCATTATTACTTTTTTAACCTATATACGTAGGAAGAGATGCCTCCATTTTAGTTTCCCTGCACCCTGCCCACTTTCCACAGGCGTTATGAATGAGTGCAGCTTGCAAGGTGGTGTTTTTTTTTATTCTTTCCTCTGGAATATTAAGGTCGGTTGACCCAATAAGAGGTCTGAATTTGGCTCTATTGAGAGGTAAAGATAGCGTAGGACCACCCGACCTGAGATCACGTTGTAATGAAAAACATGTGAACTAAGAATCTCAAAGTTTTTTCATGTATGATGGATAGCATAAATGCTTCTTAAGGGATTTCATGTATTTTTATTTCTTTGTTGCAGTGGTGTGGCCACTGGTAACGGTGTTGCGTTTGTATAATATTTGCCTATGAACCCTACCAGTGGCACCCAGGTTCACGTTGTGGTTTTTTCAGACATGTTTTTTTTGTGCAGAACTATAAACGTTTGTTATATTTGCATATATTTACTTATAATCTATATAGGTAGGAAGGGATTGCCCCACCATTTTGGTTTTCCTGCAAGCCCGCCCACTTTTTCACCAGGCTGTTATAATGAGGTGCAGCTTGCAAGGTGTGTTTTTTTTATTTCTTTCTCTCTGAAAATGGGAGGTTCTGTTGACCCAATGAGAGTCCTGAATATTGGCTCTATTGAGAGGTAAAGATAGCGTAGGACACCCAACCTGAGATCACGTTGTAGTTTCGTGGTAGCTTAAGCATATTTTTGATTCAAAAACAAGTGAACAAAGTAATCTCATAAGTGTTTTTCATGTATTGATTAGATGCATAAATGCTGTCTTTAGTGATTTCCATGAATTGGTATTGGTCCCTATTTGCAGTGGGTGATCCACAGATAATGGTGTGGCGTGTGTATATATATATGCCGCAACCTTGCCAGTGGCACCCAGGATCACATTGTGTTTTTTCAGAAATTTTTTTAGTGCAGAACTATACGTTGTATTTGGCATATATTACTTTTTAATCTATATAGGGAGGAAGGGATGCCTCCATTTTGGTTTTCCTGCACCCCGCCCACTTTTTCACAGGCTGTGTATATGAAGTGTCACAGTCTGTTCGCAAGTTTGTTTTATTTTTATTTTCTTTTCACTCTGGATAATGAAGGTCGGTTTGACCCAATAAGAGGCCTGAATTGGCTCTATTGAGGGGTAAAGATAGCGTAGGACCACCCGACCTGAGATCACGTTGAAAAGTTCGTGGGTGGCTTAAGCTTTTTTGATCAAAAACATGTGAACTAAGAATCTCAAAGTTTTTTTCATGTATGATAGATAGCATAAATGCTTCTTAGGATTTCCATGTATGTATTGCCCTTTTTTGCAGTGGTGTGCCATGGTAATGGGTGTGCGTGTGTAATATATAATAATATATATGCCGCAACCCTGCCAGTGGCACCCCAGGTCACATTTTTGTTTTTTTCAGAAATGTTTTTTTGTTCAGAACTTACGTTTTATGGCATAATTGCTTTTAATCTGATGGGGAGGAAGGGGATGCCCCATTTTGGTTTCCTGCACCCCGCCCCCCCCCCCTTTTTTCAACAGGCTTTAATGAGGCACATTGCAAGAATTGGTGGTTTTTTTTATTTTTTTCCCTCTCCAGGATAATGTAGGTCGGTGACCCAATGAAAAGGCCTGAATTTGACTCTAATTGAGAGGTAAAGAATGGTGGGACCACCCACCTGAATCACGTTGTAAGTTCTGGGTGGCTTAAGCATTTTTTGATCAAAAACATGTGAACTAAGAATCTCAAAGTTTTTTCATGTATAAGAGTGGACCATGGCACACATAGGCAGAAGCCAGCTGACTACACAGGATTTCTCTGTAGTACACCAGTTTCTCCTCCCTCTCTCCAGCTGGAAAAAAGGCTCCCATTTTGATACTGGTCGGGGTCCAAGGAGAGTTGGACCAGAAAGTTTATCCCTCTGCCGGAATTTGACTATTCGGATTGTCACCACAGCCAGGCAAATCAGCATGCTGCGGGCCATCTGCGCAAGTGACTCTGAGGGACTCCCTACCACCATCTCCAATGTATACTGCCATGGTGTGTCTGGGTCATCTGCCTCGTCTTCCTCATCTCCCTCTACCTCCTCCGGCTGCTCCTCCTCTCCTGTCACCTGAGTAGAAAAACCACTCATTTCGCCAGACACTGCTTGTGCTCCAATGTCCTCCTCCTCCTCCAGTTCAGACCCCACACGTGTGCCATGCAGGGCGCATGGGTCATCCCTCCTCGATGCAGCGCAGACAACATGTTCCTTCCATTGTCTGTCACCATGGTTCCGATTTGCTGTTGTCGCGGAGAAAGCCACACATCGATTTCTTGTTGCATGACGCGGAGCAGTTCCTCCCCTGTGTGACTTTGTTCGAACAGGCAAACCAGGTGTAGAACTGCGTGAACCCCGGGCTGTCCCTGCACATGGGGTATGATGGAGCAGCACTTAGACTTGTGAGGCTGAGGTGGTGGAGGTGAGGAGGCGGACTTTGGCGCAGGAGCAGCAGTTTGCAACGCGGAGGAGAAAGCGGCTTTCTCCTGCCCCAAGTTGTTGGGTGGCTTGGGCAGGAAGCACATTCACCCAGTTGGCCGTAAAGGACATGTACTGTCCCCTGACTGAAGTTTACAGCTCACTTTGTCCCGCACTGCCGTGCACCTTGGAAGAAACTAATAGGCTCAAGGACTGGCCCACCTTCTGTTCTACATATTTGTGCAGGGCTGGTATTATCTTTTTGGAAAATAAATTACGGCTTTGGACGCTCCACCTCGGCTCCACACAAGCCATTAGTTCTCTGAATGGTGCAGAGTCCACTACTTGGAATGGGAGGGACTGCAGTACCAACAACTTGGACAGGAGCACGGTCAGCTTTTTCACCTTAGGATGGTTGGACGCATACTGTTGTCTCTTGGCAATCGCCTCGCTAAACGACTGCTGGTGCCATGAGTGGCGAGGAGCAGGAGCATCTGGACTGGGAGATGATGGCAAAGACAAAAAGCTCCCTTCAGCAGAGGTGGTGGAGCCTCTACTGGCTGAAATGGCATGAGTGCCACTGGGTGCTGCTGCTGTTGCTGCGGCGGCAGGATGGACCACCACATCTGAGACTCGTTTTCTCCCAAAGGGCCCCTGGATGGTGACACTGCATATGTTTTATGCAGGGCCGTGGTGCCAAAAGTTAGCTCCCTGGCCACACTTTACTTTCTGCCCCCAGATTCTACATATACACATGTTTTGGCTCCTCTGGTGCTTAGCAGAAAACTGCCACACCCGCCGAGTAGGTATTTTTACCGCCAACGCTCTGCACTGAGTGACTACTACCGTTGTTGCCTCGCTGAGCCCCTGTGCCGCTACTTTCCTGGACCTGCGAGCGGGTTTTCTACCCGTGGTTGTTTGGCTCCCGACCTTGCACTGCTGCCACCCTGCTGACTCACGGCCACACTACCGACTTGCTGGCTGCGCCGCTGCCTGACGTGTAAGCTGACACCCTCTTCTCCCGACGATGATGATACAGCCATTGCTGCACCCGGCTCCCAAGTGTGATCGGCTACATCATCATCGATTTGTGTTTGCCCGTCACTGCTATTCTCCTCAATGGTCTCAGTATGCAGAGCCTGAGTGTTTGCAACAAAACCTCCCGTGCCACTCTCCACATTAATACTTTCCCGCCTACTGCAAGAAGCAGCGGATGTCTGCCCCACCTCTTCGCTGCCAAGCAGCTGCTGACTGTCCTCAAAGAGTTCGTCCTCGCGGTATAGTAGCGCTGAGCCCAGACCACATAGTAGATCTCTGGCTGAGGGAACCGAATGAGACAGAGGCAGGTTGAGGACAGGTGAGGGCCGCTGACCCACTTCCGTGTCTGACGTTCCCACCGACTCTTGGCTAGGGTTGTCAGATGTCATCTGGGAGGAAGAGGATGACCTAGTCAACCAATCAAAGACCCTTGGGTTGCTGGTCAACAAACGGGCCCCTAGATGACACCGGTAGTTCTGGCCTCACCGAGTCACCCCTGCTGCGACGTTTCCCCTTACTGTGCTGCGACCTGTGCCTGGTCCAGGGAAAATTTTGTGCCACTGCCCCTCGCATGTGAAGGGCCTTTCCACCTCTCTTCTGACATACTGTTTGAACAAATAAATTAAATTAAGGCCTTGGGTATGAATTCCGTACAGGAAAAAACCAGATGTAAATTAGACTATAGAAGAACAAAAAATACAGACACCGTGTACTTTAGTCCAAATTACCGCACAATCAAGAAGTTAAAATAAGCCTTTGGTAATGAAAAAACCCTACTGAAAAATCGAAAGTAAATTAGGCGTATAAAGGGACAAAATAAAAAAGACAACCCTGTATTTTAGTGCAAATAACCCACAATCAAGGGGTTAAATTAAGCCCTGGGTATTAAATACCCCACAGAACAACTAGATGTAGTTGAGGCATATATGGGACAGAAGTACACCCACCCTGGACTTTAGGGAGAACACTCCACAAACTAAAACAAAATAATAACGCTGGTTAAATAACAAGTGTGCAAATGACACACACTTGTGATGGTCTTTCCCCCCAGTCGCTGATAAAACGAGTTTGTTTTACAATAAGTTCAATATAGTGCTGCAGCAGCAGCAGCAGCAAGATGCTTATGACAGGACACACAGTGAGAAGTGTGAGAATTTAAGATGGCGTCCGTATTTATAGGGCTGTGACGTCACAGAATCCCGACGGTCTCTGATTGGCTTCATGTCTGCACATTGAGGATGTTCCTTTCTTCCTCCCAGAGTTCTCTGCCCCATGTCACGCCATGTGCTCGCGGCCATTTTACCAATAAAAAAGACGCTTCGTTCCTGCGAATAACCCTAAACTTCGGCTTCGTGCAGAACCGATGTTTTTCTGAAATTCTAAACTAATTCCACTTTGTTAGAATCTATTTTCCCATCTCTAACTACAGCACGTTCTGCATAAATTGTACAAGAATGATGAGAAAAGAACAGTATAAAGAAGGAAAAGAAAGGCTCAAGATCTGAAGGATGCAACAGCTGTGAAATATGGTAGAGGCAGTATTATGGGCTTGTGGGGCTTCCCATGGAACCAGTTCACTATTTATTTTGATGATGTGACTGTAGATGGTGAAAGATGAATTCTGAAGTGTAGAGAGCTTTACTTTCTGCTCAAATTTAGGCAAAAAAGTAATTACAGTAACTCACAGTAAAGATGAATAATGACCCTAAATACACCTCATATTTAAAGGGGATGTATCGCTTCCTTAGTTCGGCTGATTCATACTGCTCCCAGCTTCTCAACTCCAGAAATGCAGGGGCGTTTCTTCCCCTCCCAGCTAGGTGACATCATCCCCCCTTCACTATTCCTGCTGGCTCCTGAGACTCCCTCCCTTCCCCCTCTCTGAGTCCACATGTCACTGTGTCTCTCCCTATCAGTCTTATTTTGTAAGAGCTGTATACATACCACAGGCTGCATTCAATCTAGACTAAGCACTCTTCTCCTCTCACAGCTGGAGATGTGTTACAGTTGATGTGTTACAGCTCTATGAACGGCACAGATCTCCCTTCGATGCAGGAGAGTTAGGCACCGGGACAAAACTGTTATGTTTTCTCATTTTAAAATCTGCTGCTGTCTGTTTCTGCTGGGTGTGGAGAGAGAAAATGCTACCATCCCTAACTCTGATTCAGGCAGGGATCGGCACAAATTGTGCTGTTTCCTGATTGTGTAAGCCCTTCAGTGTAATTCTGTTTCTTCTGGCTGCATAAAGTGAAAATGTGCCGGTCCCTGAGTGAGAGACACAGGAATGTTCGCTCCATGAATACGACCAGGGGCTGTACAGAATGTAAATGAGCTCTCAGCTAGTGAAATGCAAGGAGAAGGGATCCGGAGGGATCCGACCAGCACTGGATATCAGTGCAAACTAAAACACAAGATAAGGAATACTGTGAATACAAGACAGCTTTGCTAATGACATCTAATTGCAAAGTTGCTTGTTTTCACTGTCCCCTTATTCTGAAGACCATTTAATGAAATGATAAAACCCCTTTAAGGAAAAATATGAAATATTCTTTAATAGTTGAGCCAGTCACCTGACCTCAGCCTGACTAAGCATGTTTTTAACTTGCTAAAGACAAAACTGAAAGCAGAAATAACTACAAACAAGTAGCAACTGAAGGCAGCTACGGTTAAAGTCTTGCAAAGCCTATCAAGTGAGGAAACAACATTTGCTGATGTCAGTGTATTTCAGACATCGAATGGACATTTGCAAAATATTTACATTCAGCTATTAAAAATAATCCTTGTACTTATAATTTTGTTAGCTTATCAATTTTTGTTGGAGCTTTAGTTATAGCAAAGACGTGGATGGAGCCACTCAGACATGTGCCTATCTATGATATCAAACTGTGACAGACATGTGAGACAGACAGACTTGTGAGACAGATAGTTGTTTGACAGAAGGATGTGTGAGACAGACACGTTTAAAACAGGCAGATGTGTGACTCACTTGGTATTGCATACTGCATAATACAGTTCTGTTTGCACACTGTATTATGTGCTAAAATGCACATATTTATGTCCAAGAGGCCTAAAAATTAACAGGTAATATTTCATGTACAATAGCTGTAAGTTGGGCCCCAACGATCAACTCCCCTGAAGGGACCCAAATCCCATTCCAATACTGACTGCAACAATGCCTCAAGAGGTGGTACAATTAAAAGCAAGATCCACATAAATACCACAATTCAAGGTTTCTCAGAACATTGCGCAGGACATCACACTCCAGTACCTCCTCCAGCTTGTCTTCTTCACACAGTGCAACCTGTTTTTATCTCTTCTCCAACACACTTGGCAGTCCTCATGTTGTAAAAGTAAAAAAGATTCATCAACCAGACTACTTTCAAATCATCATGGCTAGTGATGAGCGATTACGTTGACTATAGTAATCTTGTCGATAGTCGATATCGGCAATTATCAAGACGATTTCCTATAGTCGATAATAGATTATCCCCGATGAACATTAAAGTCTATGGGAGAGGAACAACACCTTCATTCTTACACCCAAACAAGGCTGGAGAAGCTGATATTAACATCCACAACAGTCAAATGGATACGTGCTACATCTTAGGCAACACACTTAGGTTATAAAAGCCACAGAAAGAAAATCACAGACCATTCACTATCCCTGTCTTGTACCACAGCCTGACCCTTAAACCTGCATGACCCACAGATTAAAAAGTGCCAGAAGGCAGTATTATTTGAACCATCATTTTACTTGAACTGGACATTGACTATCCCTGTCCTGGAACGCAGCATGACCCTTAAAGAGAACCTGTCACATAGATTATGTCCCCCTTGCTGAGGACAGAACAAGCTAGTGTCAGACCTGCTGTTTCCAGCACTGTGTCCCTTTTTCTGTAAGATGCTGTAGTTTTCGTGTATTTAATGCTCAAATCTGCAGTTTTCAGCAAGAAGAGTCATTCGAAGAGTCATTCAGAGTGTCGTTTTTTTTTTCAAACCCCGCCCACCTGAGGCTAGCTCCGCCCACCTCAACGGACAAACCTATTACGTTGAATAGGTAGAAACATGTGAACAACTGTCAGTGGGCGGGGCTGGCCTTTGGTAGCCGGAGCTAACACCAACTCATGAGTAAGATTTGAGGGGTAAATACTCTAAAGCAACAGCATCTTACAGAATAAGGGACACAGCACTGGAAACAGCAGGTCTGACACTAGCTTGTGCTGCCCTCAGCAAGGAGGGCATAATCTATGTGACAGGTTCACTTTAAACATATCTGACCCCCAGATTAAAAAAGTGCCGGAAAAAGGAGTCTTTTAACCACCATTTTAGTTGAACTGGACACTGACTATATCTGTCCTGGACTGCAGCATGACCCATAAACCTGCATGACCCACAGTTTAAAAACTGCCGGAAAAAGGAGTCTTTCAACCACCATTTTAGTTGAACTGGACATATGACTATACCTGTTCTGTACCACAGTATGACCATTAAACCTGTCTGACCCACATATTAAAAAGTGCCTGAAAAAGGAGTCTTTGAACCACCATTTTAGTTGAACTGGACATTGACTATGCCTGTCCTAGACCGCAGTATGACCATTAAACCTGTCTTACCGACAGATTAAAAAGTGATGGAAAAAGGTGTCTCAACCACCATTTTAGTTGAATTGGACATTGACTATACCTGTACTGGACCGCAGTATGACCATTAAACCTGTCAGACCCACAGATTAAAAAATTGCCGGAAAAAGGAGTCTTTTAACCACCATTTTAGTTGAACTGGACATTGACTATACCTGTCCAGGGTAACCTACATCTGTTCAAGTCTTCCTGTACCTCACTTGTACAATTCAGAGGAATATTTGTATCAGCTATTTTGTACATGCAAGTTTTTTAGTAGTTTAATTCTATAAAACACATTTTTAAAATAGGATGGAATCCCACCATGTCTTTGTTTCTCTTTTTTTTAATTGTATTAAATGGGTTGTCTCACTTCAGGAATTGCTAGCTATTTTAAAGATCTGGCAAAAACAAGTCATTTTGCAATATGTGTCCATTAACAGTTTTTGACAGCACCATCACCCTTGAGCCACTTTTGACAATTGTGAAGAACAAATGTCTGTTAGAAACCACATTTTTTAGAATAGGACCTGTAGTATAGCGCATTTCACAGCAAAATGCCCCAAATTCAAAACATGACCCTTGAGCCACTTTTGACAATTGTGAAGAACATATGTCTGTTAGAAACAACATTTTTTAGAGTAGAACCTGTAGTATTGCTGCATTTCAAAACAGCATGACCCAAAAAATTATAAACATGACTTCTCAGCCACTATTAAAAATTGTGATGGAGAAATGCCACTTAGAAGCGACATTTCTGTTCCAAAGGACCATAATTATAGCTGTATCTCACAGCAACATGACCTCAAAACCATTGACAATGCGAAAAATTCTAAAGATAAAGTGAGTAAATGGAATACAGTTTTGTCATGAAACCTTGGTGTCTTTTACAGTCTCCACACCGCAAAACCAGCAAAATGATCTTTTGGGAACTGAGAATAAAAATTGCAGAGAGAAATGATCATTTTAAAAAACATTTTTCAAGAGGACCATTTCTGTTTGAAGAGGAATGTGAAGTAGAACGGCAACTAATCGGTGACCTCGGCAATTGGGGCCACAACATCATCAGAGATCCATGCCTGATTCATCTTGATGAAAGTCAAACGATCCACATTATCTGTGGAAAGCCGGATGCGTTTGTCTGTAATGACTCCTCCAGCTGTGCTGAAGGTACGCTCAGATATGACGCTGGCTGCTGGGCAGGACAACACCTCTATGGCGTGGCGAGCGAGCTCAGGCCATTCATCCATTTTGGATAACCAGACGTCAATTGGGGCCGGAACACATCCAAAAACATCGGTGTTGAGACGCAGATAGTCGTGCACCATGATCTTAAGCTGGTCTCTGTGTGTTGTATGTGTGCCCTGCATTACATGCGTTGGTGAGGTGGTAAATAAAGATTGCCAGAGGTCACCCATTAGGCTTCTGCCACATTGCCCGCTGCTGCTGCCGCTGTGGCTACTTGGCACTCTACTGCTGTCAAGTCGCTGACGTTGTTCCACTGTGACATTTGAAGAACGTGAAGCAGTCGAAACTGATGTCTCAGTTGATCAATCAGCAAGGTCTCCATTTCCTGCATTTTACTCTCTATTTGGTTGGGTGGAAGTAAAGTGCTCAGTTTTGTTTTGTACCGGGGATCAAGGAGGGTGGCCACCCAGTAACTGTTGTTCATTTTGAACATTTTTAACCACTGAAGAACAGATTGGCAACACTATTCGTTACTGAGATTCACAGGGCCCTGACCCAGCGATGACAGGCCTGCAACCGATGATCCGCTGGCTTGTGTGTTCTCTCGTACCTCTACCTCCATGTCCTACCCCCCTCTTTGCTCGCTTACCACCTGCATTTCGCTCCATGTTCAGAAAGATAAAAATTTAAGAAGATATGGAAGAGTTTTTTAAAGTCTCTTATTAAAAGACGGCAAATCACAGCTATTCTTAAATCCTTCTAATTTCCTACAGCCAACTAGGATTAGAAACTGAAATGTTTCTTGCGAATACCTGTGAAATGCGGTCTGGTGGAAGAACCATAAGACAAAATCCACAGTGTTCTTCCTTCAGTCCCAGGGATTTACAACTGCACAATATGACTAGGAATTGATAGTTTTCAACAAAATATCATTCAAGTGCGCTATCTGCGCCAAACTGAGATTCAACGAGCGCAATAAAACTATTCAGAAGTTACACGGATGAGAAATTGCGTTTTTTTGCAGCAATGACAAATGAGAACAGTTGCTAGAAAATTTTTCTATCAGAATAGTCGTACAACGTGGCTATTTGAAAAAAACTATGGCCGCACCACGTGCAATACAGCTATTTAAAAATTATACGGTTAACAAACTGTGGTTTTTGCACCAATGAAATACACCAACAGTAAATACAAAATTTCTGTATTCAAATTTAAGTACAAGGTGGCTCTATGATCAAAACTGGGCCTCACCAAAGTAAAAAAAAACACCTATTTGAAAAGTATATGGATAATAAAAGGTGTTTTTTGCACCTATAAATACACCTGCCGTTACGACAAAATTGCTGTATTCAAATTTAAGTGCAAGGTGGCTCTATGAACAAAACTGGGCTGCACCAAAGTGAAATAAACACCTATTTGAAATGTATATGGATAATAAAAGCCGTTTTTTGCACCTATAAATACACCTGCGGAGACTACAAAATTGCTGTATTCAAATTAATTTAAAAGTCCTTTAAATGGTTGGTTTTTCCCTATAAATTGGGAACAAAATCTGGGCGGGGGCCACCAAAAAAGTAAAAAAAACACCTATTTGAAATGTATACGGATAAAAAAGGCGTTTTTGCCCTATAAATACACCTGCGGTGACTACAAATTCTGTATGAAATTTAGTGCAAGTGGCCTATGAACACGGGCGCACAAATTAAAAAAAAACACCTATTTGAAATGTATATAGATAATAAAAGGCGTTTTTTGTACCTATAAATACACCTGCGGTGACTACAAAATTGCTGTATTCAAATTTAAAGGGGTTTTGCCAGGACGTGCCCTATCTGCTAAGAAGCAAATGTAAACAAGCCACGGAGCTGGGAGAGTGAGAGAGACAGACAGCCAGAGCAAGGACCTGCATAAGGGATCGTGTGAAATGCTCACTCAAATAATGAAACTACAACTGGTGGACTCTGTATACAAAAGACAACAGCTTTCTCCACAGCAGCTTGAAAGCTTCTTCATGTTCTCTGTCATCAGATAAAGCAGGGATCTACTCAGATAATAACACTACAACTAGTGCATTCTGTATGCAAAAAACAACATATTTCTACCCGGTGCCTTGAAAGCTTCTGCAGCTCAGTCTCATCAGATAAGAAGCTTTCTCTGCGCAAGCCCGGCCAGCAGCTCTTGTCAGGTCGTATCTAATAGAAGCTTTAAAGTAACTAAGGGAAGATAAGGCAGCCTGTAGCTCTCTTAGGCTGCAATTTTTGTAATCACATATATTTAGAAAAGTGATTACATACCCATTTTTGAGGATCCCACGTCAACATTACATCGTGGCAAAACCCCTTTAAGTGCAAGGTGGCTCTATGAACAAAACTGGGCTGCACCAAAGTGAAAAAAACACCTATTTGAAATGTATACGGATAATAAATGGCGTTTTTTGCACCTATAAATACACCTGCAGTGACTACAAAATTGCTGTATTCAAATTTAAAGGGGTTTTGCCAGGACGTGCCTTATCTGCTAAGAAGCAAATGTAAACAAGCCACGGAGCTGGGAGAGTGAGAGAGACAGACAGCCAGAGCAAGGAGCTGCATAAGGGATCGTGTGAAATGCTCACTCAAATAATGAAACTACAACTGGTGGACTCTGTATACAAAAGACAACAGCTTTCTCCACAGCAGCTTGAAAGCTTCTTCATGTTCTCTGTCATCAGATAAAGCAGGGATCTACTCAGATAATAACACTACAACTAGTGCATTCTGTATACAAAAAACAACATATTTCTACCCGGTGCCTTGAAAGCTTCTGCAGCTCAGTCTCATCAGATAAGAAGCTTTCTCTGCGCAAGCCCGGCCAGCAGCTCTTGTCAGGTCGTATCTAATAGAAGCTTTAAAGTAACTAAGGGAAGATAAGGCAGCCTGTAGCTCTCTCAGGCTGCAATTTTTGTAATCACATATATTTAGAAAAGTGATTACATACCCATGTTTGAGGATCCCACGTCAACATTACATCGTGGCAAAACCCCTTTAAGTGCAAGGTGGCTCTATGAACAAAACTGGGCCGCACCAAAGTGAAAAAAACACCTATTTGAAATGTATACGGATAATAAAAGGCGTTTTTTTGCACCTATAAATACACCTGCGGTGACTACAAAATTGCTGTATTCAAATTTAAGTGCAAGGTGGCTCTATGAACAAAACAGGGCCGCACCAAAGTAAAAAAAACACCTATTTGAAATGTATACGGATAATAAAAGGCGTTTTTTGCACCTATAAATACACCTGCGGTGACTACAAAATTGCTGTATTCAAATTTAAGTGCAAGGTGGCTCTATGAACAAAACTGGGCCGCACCAAAGTGAAAAAAACACCTATTTGAAATGTATACGGATAATAAAAGGCATTTTTTGCACCTATAAATACACCTGCGGTGACTACAAAATTGCTGTATTCAAATTTACAAAAGCTCTCTTTTCAAAAGCCTGCCTGCCCGCCTGTCAGCCTGTCTGTCTGTGTTCGCCCGCAGCCCCCCCTCCCACCTCGTGGCTGTACAGCGCTAGATGCTCCTTTAAAATTCTCAGCCTAAGTAATAAAAACTGAAAATCTCTAATCTACCTAAGTTCTAATGTTCACAGCTAAAAGCATAGTTGTCTGTGTGAACAAATAAAACAGTTTCGCTGAGCTGTTTTGAGAGTGACCGAGCACACGTCCTGCTCTTATGATACACTGACACACACTGAGGCTGAACAGGAAGGGCTGTTCTATGTAAAACGAGGTCATGTGATTTTTCCAGCCAATCGCAACCATACACATCCCAGTCATGACGTCGAATACCCAGCTCACCCTGCTCTATTCTCTAAGCTGATTTGCTGGCCGCCAAAATGACAGGAAGCGCTGAAAATGGCACGATATTAATAGATTATGCGCAGATTTTAACCTAAATTATCGCGTGATCAAAAAAAATCCGATCAACATAAAAACCGTGCCGATTTCAACTTTGTCGATAATAATTGCTCAACACTAATCATGGCCCAATTCTAATTTTCATGTGTCCGTTGTAAGTGCATTTGGCATGTCAATATGAGGATTTTAAGTAGGCAGGTTAGCCTTCATTACCCATAAACATCAATGATCATTAGGCACCCATGATCCTGTTAGTGCAAAAGTAGTTCCTTTTCGGCCCAACTTTAATAGTTATTCACCACTACAAAAGTGCCATTTAGGGGATGTTCTGACCCAGTCAACTGTCACAATTTGGCCCTTTGTCAATCCTTACAGTTGCTCATGCCTAATATATCCCACAAATATTCGAGATGAACCTGAGGAAGTCTTTGACAAAATGCATAGTTCCAATAGGTGCCTTATATTTATCAAACTTAAGGTTTGCGCTACACATTATTATCGTGCCTGTCTGTCTTATTGGCCTCAGTAGACGTAGGTTCTGTTTTTTTCTCCAGAACTTATTGATCCGGAATATTAGATTCTATTACTCCACGTGGATCGTGGTGTCTTTGGCATGAAATTCATCTGCAACCTTATTCTACTACTGGTGACCCGGAAAAATTGTGTTATGCCGGCCTAAGAACAACCGTACAAGGTGAGAGGTCAATTATTATATGCTAACTAGGGATACCTATTTCCAGAGCATATTACATTAAGGAGCACACTCCTGTCTTTCTTTTTGTCTTCTAATACATCCCACTTGCATACAGAAAAGGTATCCAGTACTCGGTGATTGTAGTTAAAAAAATTCAACTTTTATTGGCCCATTTTAAAAAATACATAAAAAAGAAAGTGTTATAGACAAAAACACATAGCTTTGACACATTTCAAGTCAACAAATGGACCCTTAATCATTATCATGTTATGATTAAGGGTCCATTTGTTGACCTGAAACCTGTCAAAGCTATGTATTTTTGTCTATAACACTTCCTTGTTTTTTATATATACAATAAAAGTTGAATATTTTGAACTCAAATCACTGAGTGCTGGATACCTCTTCTATATGCTGGCTGTACCAACACCTGTGGCCGGGTGATTTTTCCATGCACCGGAGAAATTGGACTGCCATTAACCTGAGGGGAGTCCATGAGCAAACCCATTTGTGTTTTTCCTTTCTCCTAATATATCCCACCCCTTTTCAGGTGCCATTGATGTAAGATAATCAATGTCATTCAATTTGGTTTTGATGTTGTAACTACAGTAAATCAGTGTTTTTAGAAGTATATGAAAATAATATGTAGATGAACAGATAGTTTCCATGATATACAGCAATTCCGTACATTCAGGATTGGCAAAAATATGTAAATTAACAGACAATTTGTTAAAAAAAAGAATACCTTTTCCCAGTGTCTGTAATAAAACAATGATGCATTTGCGCCTACTTTTTTGCTTTGTTTTTTAGACTGGTGGAGCTTGTACAGGTTATTGTGATCATAAAGATTGCTGTTCTGTAGTTTACAGTAACATGTTCAGATACATATTCTGTTGAACCCCCTTCTTGACCAGGTAAGTTTAAATGTTTTTAATACATGTGTGTCTGAACATAATAATATTTTTGTACTCAATCATTCTACTTATTATTTTACTTTTTTTAATGATACTTAGTGATTTATTTGTGTGCCATTTTTACATTACATTTTTTTTTATATCAGGGTAATAGTAAAAATCACATTTTTAATAGAACAAAATGGTAGTAAAATAAGTATTGTAATTCTGTCACATTTCTAAGGAAGACATCAGTGATCTATAGTCTTAGGATTTTTTAGTTTTAATTACATTTTCACAACTTTTTGCTAATTTCCCATGTAATTGTGGCTGATATTTCATCCCGAGTTACAGGGGGAATATAGCCCCCTGAAATCACTACAGAGTTGATTTGGGCCTGTTAAGACCCAGCAGCAACTGCAGTTACCAAGCCCCGGCAATAACATAACCACCGGGTCTGGGAAGCAGGACACTTGAAGGCTTCCTGTCTATCTGTATATACAGTTCTCATTGAGTGCTATGTGTACAATAATAAAGAAGTCAGGGATGGTAATAAACTGTCCAAACCTTCTAATTGCAGAGTCCGGCTGCCATGACAGCCAGCTCTCTGCTGCCACCACTGCCCAGTTAGCGAGCATCTGCAAACTCTGTGTACACATTACAGAGCATCTGTGCAGGGTTATATGCTGACTGTCCAAAAACAAAAATGACTGCAACTGCATGATATAACAAAAATATTTACCTTTGAACTGACCACTGTTCCTGTGCTGAACTGGCTGACAATGTCCCTGTTCTCTGTTTACAATCAGTGGCTTCAGCAGCCACAGTGCAATCCACAGATATCAATGCTTATGACTAGAGATGGTCGAATTTCTCAAAAATTCGATTCGCCGACTTCGCTGAATTTTCCGACAAAATATGTTTCGGTCCGAATTACTTCGGGACGAATCGCGTTAAAAAACAGCTATCTCCAGGCTGCATAGAGCCTGTAGGGTGCTGTAGAACATTGTGCCATGCTTAAACATGCAGAGGGAGCTTGGTCTTCATACAATGCTGTGTTTTAGTATGACACGCACATGACTGCCACCGCTCTTAGAATCGCTTCACTCTAAAATTCCCTGGGCACTTACGGGGGCAAAACTGACCAAAAACTGAAGCAAGAATGCAGCCTGATCCAGCCTGAACCAGCTGGAAAAAAAAATGAGGGCTACGATCCTACCATAGCGTCAGAGAACACAGTAGTAGTTTACCGGAGCCACCACAGATCGCAGCACAGTAAGGGGACGTCACAGCAGGAGTAACCCTGCGAGGCCACAGCATCCGGTATCATCTACCGGCCATGTGTGCATATGTATATGTGCCGCAGCCATGCCATGGCACCAGGTTCGCAGTGTTTTTTTCAGAAATGTTTTTCTGTGCAGAACTATACGTTGTATTTGCACTATTTGCTTTAACTAAAAGGGGAATAGATACCTCATTTTGTTTCCGCACACTCCGCCACCTCACAGGCAGTTATATCAATGCACTATGCTCTGAATAGGTTGTGCTTTTATTTTTCTCTCTGCATTTTTGGAGGCCGTTTGCACAGTGAGAGGTCTGAAGTTGACCCAGGTGAGAGATAATATAGAGTAGGAACCACCCAACTGAGATCCCGTTTAAGCCGGGGGTGGCTTGAGCATTTTTTGGCCAAAACATGCGACCAAGAATCTCAAAGTTTTTTCATATATTGTAGATAGCATAAAATGCTTCTTTGGAGATTTCACCATGTGTTTTTTTTGCCCTTTTTGCAGTGGTGTGCCACCGGTATTGGACTGTGTGCATATGTATATGTGCCGCAGCCATGCCAGTGGCACCCAGGTTCGCAGTGTTTTTTTCAGAAATGTTTTTCTGTGCAGAACTATACTTTGTATTTGGCACATATTTGCTTTTAAACTATATAAGGAGAAGTAGATACCTCCATTTTGTTTTCCTGCACCCGCCCACCTCCACAGGCTGTTATATCAATGCACTATGCTCTGAAAGGTTGGTGCTTTTTTATTTTTCTCTCTGCATTTTGGAGGCCGTTTGGCACAGTGAGAGGTCTGAAGTTGACCCAGGTGAGAGATAATAATAGAGTAGGAACCACCCAACTGAGATCCCGTTGTAAACCGGGGTGGCTTGAGCATTTTTTTGCCAAAAACATGCGGACCAAGAATCTCAAAGTTTTTTCATATATTGTAGATAGCATAAAATGCTTCTTTGGAGATTTCCATGTGTTTCAATGGAAAAGAGGGCCCTGCTTGTGCCCCCTTTTCTCCCTGGGATGAAGTGGCGCCCTATGCGGTCGCCTACCCTCGACTACCCATTGTCCCGGCCCTGGAAGCATTCCGTTATCTCTACAGTTTTAGGAGACGGGAGGAGAAAAAGGAGGCTTTGGACTACAGACAATCTGGAATCTTGGACAGTAGAGAGTTAATGTCTGGGCCGGAGATGTAAAGTTGGGTGTCATCAGCATACTGGTGCTTTTGAAAGCCATGTGATGCTATCAGCTGACCCACACCAACAGTGTACAAGGGTTCATCATTATCATAGGAAGAAGAGAGCAGCAGCTTGCGTGTCAGGCAGTGGCACAGCCCGTAAGTCGGTAGTGTGGCCGGGAGTCAGCAGGGTGGCAGCAGTGCGAGGTTGGGAGCCAAACGGCCACGATTTAGACCACCCACTTTGCAGGTCCCAGAAAGTAGCAGCACAAGGGCTCACCGGGTCAGCGGCGGTAACAGTTAGTCAGTGCAGCGCTTTGGTGGTAAAATCACCTACTCGGCGGTGTGCCAGTTTTTAGACGAGACACCAGAAGAGGGTTGAACATAACTATATGTAGAATCTGTGGGCAGAAAGTAAAGCGTGACCAGGGACCTAACGTTGGCCACGGCCCTGCATATATATCATGCAGTGTCACCATACGTGTTTCAGATGTGGTGGTCCATCCAGTCCCAATAGCTGTAGCACCCAGTGGGACGCCTTCCATTTCAGGCAGTCAAGGCTTCACCACCTCTGCCGAAGACAACTCCCTGTCTATTACATCATCTACCGGTCCAGATACTCCTGCTCCACGGCACTCATGGTGCCAGCAGTCATTCACCGAGACGATTGCCAAGAGACAGTAGTATGCGTCTAGCCATCCCAAGTACAGAAGCTGACCGTGCTCCTGTCCAAGTTGGTGGTACTGCAGTCCCTCCCTTTTCAAGTGGTGGACTCTGCACCATTCAAAGAACTGGCCAGGAAATTTGGCATTCACTTCAGCCATTGTAACGACACGGGTAGTGGCTCCTCTGGACCACCGCAAGCGGTGGTAGCGGCCAGGGAGCGGGGTCTAAGTAGGTCCCGGTATTCACCAGCGCCAGCCGCAAGGTAGGATGGACTTTCTGCGGCGGGAGTCCTACCAGGTCGCTACCCCTGGCGCAACTAGCTTGAGGTGGCAGCTAAGGCGCAGCGAAGTACAGAATCGAAAGACGAAACTCGTAGTCAAACAGGTCAAGAGGTCAGGGCAGGAGGTGGAGATTCGAGGTCAGATAACGTAGCAGAAAGGTCGGGTACATGGGCAGTCAGGAACTGATGAACAGGGGGAAATTGATGAACAGGAATAAATATATTAACAGGGGGAAATTATTAAACAGGGGGAAATTGATGAACAAGAATAAATATATTAACAGGGGGAAATTGATGAACAAGAATAAATATATTAACAGGGGGAAATTATTGAACAGAGAAAGGCCATTAACGATTTTTGATGATCCAAGTGGACAGGATGATTCCCCTGGGTGAACAAAGTCACACATGGGAGGAAATGCTCAATCAGGTTGTTCAAGTCTTACACCCATCTGCAAGACATTCTAAAAAGGGCCAGGAAACTTTGCATGCACTTCAGCTGTTCTTACACCACCAATCACACCCTCCTTAAGCTGCAGCGGCACACTGGCCTCCCCAAACATAGGATGATATGTGACATTTCCAAACGGTGGAATTCCAGCCTCGATATGTTGGAATGACTCTATGAACAGAGAAAGGCTATTAATGGTTTATTGATGATCCAAGCGGACAGGAGTACACCCTGTGTAATTTTAATGTCGGCCAGTGGCAGATCATGCATGACACCTGCCATTTGCTCAGGCTCTTTCATGCGGACATGCGTTATTTGGCAGTCGCCAGGACTACGGGATGAATAATGTCATTTCACTTCTTCATGTTGTCACGGACAGCGGTAGTGAATCCACAACACACGGCCGCTAGATGACATTGGCAGTTCCGGCCTCACCGAGTGACCCCTGCTGCGACGTCCCCTTGCTGTGCTGTGACCTGTGCCTGCTCCAGGAATGTTTGTGCCACTGCCACTCGCATGTGAAGAGCCTGCCACCTCTCTGTCTGACATACTGTTTGTTCTAAAATGTACAGCCTCTGTTTAATGAAGATATCTGTATATGATAAATACACACCCTGTATTTGACTCCAAATGAACCCACTAACAATCCTGGGTAACCCTTGGATATAAATTGCGCTCCACGAAAAATGTACTTGTATGTGCCGTTGAAAACACTGTGTATTATACTGAATATAAAAGCACAAACAGGCTTAATTAACCTTCGGATATGAATTATGCTACAGCCAAAATGTCTTCTTTGGCTTGAAAAACAAAGTTTCTTTTACTGAGTACAACTGCAGAAAAATACTTAGTTAACCCTTGAATGTAAATTGCGCAAAAGAAATATGCTGGCAAAAATTACCAGCTTTGTAGCGTGTTAAAACGGTGTGTATTTTACGGAGCACAACAACAGAAAAACTCGTAATTAACCTTCGGATATGAATTATGCTACAGCCAAAATTTCTTCTTTGGCGTTGAAAAACAACGTTTCTTTTAGTGAACACAACAGCAGAACAACGCTTAATTAACCCCTGGATCTAAATTGTGCAAAAGAAATGAGCAACCAAAAATTAAGTGGTATTTGGATTGTAAAAACGCTGTTTCTTTAACTGAATACAACAGCAACAGGCTTAGATAACCCTTGGATATTCAATGTGCTCCAGAACTGAGCAGATAGCATTAAAATGTATATGCAGCTGAATTGGACGCACACTGGAATTCCAAGACCCCACAAACTCAAAATTAGACCGTGTAAGAGAAGCAGTCTCTGAGACAAGCGGTGACACCCCCGCACAAATCGCTATATAACAGTAAGTTCTTTAGTATGAGTTATCAGCAGCAGCTTCCCTACACAGCACAGTGAGAACAGCGTGAACTGCCAGCCCGGACTTATATAGTGCGATGACTTCACAGACTCCAACCGGTCTCTGATTGGCTTCATCTCTGCACATGTCATGTAGGCTACGCCTTTCTGCCTCCCAGAGTTCTTTGCCCCATGTAATGCCATGTGCTCGCAGCCATTTTATCAATTAAAAATACGCTTCGTTCCTGCGAATCACCCCAAACTTCGACTTCGTTCAGAATCAAAGTTTTCCTGAAATTCTAAACGAATTCAACTTTGTTAGAATCGATTTGCCCATCTCTACTTATGCCTAGTGATGGGCGAATCGATTCTAACGAAGTGGAATTCGTTTAGAATTTCAGGAAAACTTCGGTTCTGAACGAAGTCGAAGTTTGGGGTACTTCGGGTGAACGAAGTGTGCTTTTGATTGATAAAATGGCTGCGAGCACATGGCGCTTCATGGAGCAAAGCACTTGTAACACGCTACAAAGCTAGTAGTTTCCGGCTGCTCAATTCTTTTGCGCAATTTACATCCAGGGGTTAATTAAGCGTTGTTCTGCTGCTGTTGTGACTCCAAGAAACCGTCTTTTTCACCGCAAAAAAATACAATTTTCCTGTAGCATAATTCACAAGCGAAGGTTAATTACAATTTTTTCTCTTGTTGTGTAGCGTAGAAAACACGCAATTGTAACACGCTACAAAGCTAGTAGTTTCCGGTTGCTCAATTCTTTTGTGCAATTTACATCCAGGGGTTAATTAAGCGTTGTTCTGCTGCTGTTGTGACTCCAAGAAACCGTCTTTTTTCAACCGCCAAAAAAACACAATTTTCCTGTAGCATAATTCACAAACGAAGGTTAATTACAATTTTTTCTCTTGTTGTGTAGCGTAGAAAACACGCAATTGTAACACGCTACAAAGCTAGTAGTTTCCGGCTGCTCAATTCTTTGCGCAATTTACATCCAGGGGTTAATTAAGCGTTGTTCTGCAGTTGTACTCAGTAAAAGAAACTTTGTTTTTCACCGCCACAGAAGAAATTCTGTAGCATAATTCATATCCGAAGGTTAATTAAGCCTGTTTGTGCTTTTATATTCAGTTTTTAAACGGCACATACAAGTCAATTTTTCCTGCCCATTTGTGGAGCGCAATTTATATCCAAGGGTTACCCAAGCTTCTTAGTGGGTTCATTTTGAGTCAAATACAGGGTGTGTATTTATCATATACAGATATCTTCATCAAACAGTGTCTGTACATTTTAGAACAAACAGTATGTCAGACAGAGAGGTGGCAGGCTCTTCACCTGCGAGTGGCAGAGGCACAAACATTCCTGTAGCAGGTCGCAGCACAGCAAGGGGACGTCGCAGCAGGGGTCACTCGGTGAGGCCACAACTGCCGCTGTCATCTAGCGGCCGTGTACTGACTAGCAACCCAATGGTTCTTTATTGGTTGACTAGGTCATCCACTTCCTCCCAGATGACATCTGACAACCCCAGCCAAGAGTCGGTGGGAACGTCAGACACAACCCTTAGTTGGCATGGCCCGGGAGCGGGTCAGCGGCCCTCACCTGTCCTCACCCTGCCTCTGTCCCATCCGGTTCCCTCAGCCAGAGATCTACTATTGTGGTCTGGGCTCAGCGCCACTATATAGCGAGGATGAACAATTTGAGGAGGGCAGTCAGCAGCTACTTGGCAGCGAAGAAATGGGGCCAATATCCCCTGCTTCTTGCAGTAGGCGGCAAAGTATAGATGTGGAGAGTGGCATGGGAGGTCATGTTGTGAGGGGTCAGCCTCTGCATACCAAGACCGGTGATGAGGACAGCAGTGACGATGAAACACAAATAGATGATGATGTAGCCGACCGCACTTGGGAGCCGGGTGAGGCAAGGGCTTCATCATCGTCAGGAGAAGAGGGCGTCAGCTTGCGTGTCAGGCAGCGGCGCAGCCAGCAAGTGGGTCGTGTGGCCGTGAGTCAGCAGGATAGCAGCAGTGTGAGGTCGGGAGCCAAGCGGCCACGGGGTAAAAAACCCGCTTCGCAGGTCCAACAAAGTAGCGGCACAGGGGCTCAGCGAGGCAGCGGCGGCAGTAGTCACTCAGTGCGGAGCGTTGGCGGTAAAATCCGATACTCGGCGGTGTGGCAGTTCTTTGCTAAGACACCGGAGGAGCCGAATATGGGTATATGTAGAATCTGTAAGCAGAAAGTGAAGCGTGGCCAGGGAGCTAACGTTGGCACCACGGCCCTGCGTCAACACATGCAGCGTCACCATCCGGTGGCCTGGGAGAAACGTGGCTCAGATGTGGTGGTCCATCCTGCCGCCGCAGCCACAGCAGCAGCAGCAGCGCCCAGTGGCACGCACGCCATTGCAGCCAGTCAAGGCTCCACCACCTCTGCAGAAGGAGCTGTTTTCTCTTTGACATCATCTCCCGGTCCAGATGCTCCTGCTCCTCGCTACTCAGGGCGCCAGCAGTCGTTCAGCGAGGCGATTGCAAAGAGACAACAGTATGCGTCCAACGATCCTAAGGTGCAGCAGCTGACCGTGCTCCTGTCCAAGTTGTTGGTACTGCAGTCCCCTCCCTTTTCAAATGGGGACTCTGCACCATTTAGAGAACTAATGGCTTGTTTCCGACCGAGATGGAGAGTTCCAAGCGTAATTTATTTTCCAAAAAGGCAGTACCCAGCACTTCATAAATATGTAGAACAGAAGGTGGGCCAGTCCTTAAGCTTATCGGTTTGTTCCAAGGTGCACGGCAGCGCGGACGTCTGGAGCTGAAACTACGGTCAGGGCCAGTACATGTCCTTTACGGCCCACTGGGTGAATGTGCTTCCGGCCCAGCACACCAACAAACTTGGACAGGAGACGCCGCTTTCTCCTCCACATTGTCAAACTGCAGCTCCTGCGCCAATGTCCGCCTCCTCCTCCTCCACCACCACCACCACCATCTCAGCCTCCACAAGTACTGCTCCATCATACCACATGTGTAGGGCACAGCGGTGTCACGCAGTTCTACATCTGGCTTGCCTCGGCGAACGAAGTCACACAGAGGGAGGAACTGCTCCGCGTCATGCAGCAAGAAATCGACGTGTGGCTTTCTCTGCGCCAACTGCAAATCGGAACCATGGTGACGGACAATGGGAGGAACATGTGTCCGCGCTGCACCGAGGAGGGATGGTCCATGCGCCCTGCATGGCGCACGTGTTCAATCTGGTTGTGAAAAGGTTCCTGAAGTCTTCCACCGATCTTCAGAACATTCTGAAAATGGCCAGGAAACTGTGCATGCACTTTATCCATTCTTACAAAGCCAGGAACACCCTCCTCGAGTTGCAGCGGCAGAACGGCCTCCCCCAACACACTCTGATATGCGATGTTTCCACCCGTTGGAATTCCAGCCTGCACATGTTGGACCGACTGTATGAACAGAGAAAGGCCATTAACGATTTTTTGATGATCCAGGCAGACAGAAGTACTCCCCTGTGTAACTTTGATGTCAGCCAGTGGCAGCTCATGCGTGACACCTGCCCTTTGTTGAGGCCATTCGAGGAGGCGACGTTATTTGTCAGTCGCCAGGACTACGGGATGAATAACGTCATTCCACTGCTTCATGTCCTGGAACAGATGCTGAAAAATCTGTCTGGGCAGGGGACTGGAGACGTGGCGACTACATCTCGTGGCCACATGAGTCCGGTGGGGACTGAATTGGAGGAGGAGGATGTGGAGGTCATTGGTGCAGAAGCATTGTCTGGTGATATGATGTGGATTTTCTACCCAGGTGACAAGAGAGAGAGCAGGAGCAGCTGGAGGAGGGTGATGGAGATAGGAAGACGAGGCAGATGACCCCCAAGCACCGTGGCAGTTTACAGTGAAATGGAGGCAGGGAGCCCCTCGGAGTCACTTGTGCATATGGCTCGCAGCATGCTTATTTGCCTGGCTAGTGACAGCCGAATAGTCAGCATCCGGCAGAGGGATGACTTCTGGCTCTCCACTCTATTGGACCCTCGATACTGGTCCAAAATGGGAGCCTTTTTCCCAGCTATTGAGAGGGAGGACAAACTCAAATAATATAGGGCAATCCTCCGTAATCAGTTAGCCGCTGCGTATGTGCGGCATTGTCCCTCCTCTGACAGGTCAGAACGGGGGTTCCTCAGCGCTCACGTACTACTGCAGCCGCTGCTGGGGGAAGGTGGGAGGGTAGGAGCAGTACCAGCTCTATCAGCAGTAACCTAAGTCTGGAGTCACTGATGAGCAGCTTCCTTCACCCGCCTAGTGAGGAGGGTAGTCGCCGGCAGCAGCAGCAGCAGGACCTGGAGCAGTCCCTGAACCAACAGGTGGTGGCCTACTTGGACAGCACCATGCCACCCCAGTTAGAAGATCCGCTGGACTACTGGGCAGCCAAACTGGATGTGTGGCCGCAACTTGCCGAGTTTGCAGTGGAGAAGCTGTCCTGCCCGGCCAGTAGTGTGGCATCAGAGGGGGTGTTCAGTGCGGCGGGGGCCATCGTTAGCCCAAGGGGAACCCGCTTGTCCACGGGAAATGTGGAATGACTGACCTTTGTCAAGATGAATCAGGCGTGGATCGGCCAGGATTTCCACACACCAATGCCTTAGGCATCAGACTACATCAGCCATGACGCCTCACCCAAACTGTGAGAAATGAGTCTGGGTTCAAACTACCTGCCTCAGCCACTATTCTGATGCCGCCACCCACCTGATGCCACACATCTGCTGACAGTTTCTCCATCTGCCAACAACCATCTTTACCAGGGACTGGTATTGCCACCCACCTCCACACTGTGTCATTGTGCCACTGTCTGACCTCATGCTGCTGCTGTGGCTGCTGCCGTGACCACCACACTGTGTCATTGTCCCACTCTGTGGCCTACTCCTGTTTTTGCCACCTCCAGAATGTCATTGTGCCACTGCCTGACCTCATGCTGCTGCTTGGCTGCTGCCATGACCTACACACTGTGTCATTGTGCCACTGTCTGACCTTATGCTGCTGCTGTGGCTGCGGCCGTGACCTACACAATTTGTCATTGTTCCACTGTCTGACCTCATGCTGCTGCTGTGGCTGCTGCTGTGACCTACACACTGTGTCATTGTGCCACTGTCTGACCTCATGCTGCTGCTGCCGTGACCTACACACTGTGTCATTGTGCCACTGTCTGACCTCATGCTGCTGCTGCCGTGACCTACACACTGTGTCATTGTGCCACTGTCTGACCTCATGCTGCTCCTGTGGCTGCTGCCGTGACCTACACACTGTGTCATTGTCCCACTCTGTGGCCTACTCCTGTTTTTGCCACCTCCAGAATGTGATTGTGCCACTGTCTGACCTCATGCTGCTCCTGTGGCTGCTGCCGTGACCTACACACTGTGTCATTGTCCCACTCTGTGGCCTATTCCTGTTTTTGCCACCTCCAGAATGTCATTGTGCCACTGCCTGACTTCATGCTGCTGCCGTGACCTACACACTGTGTCATTGTGCCACTGCCTGAACTCATGCTGCTGCTGCCGTGACCTACACACTGTGTCATTGTACCACTGCCTGACCTCATGCTGCTGCTGTGGCTGCTGCCGTCACCTACACACTGTGTCATTGTGCCACTGTCTGACCTCATGCTGTTCCTGTGGCTGCTGCCGTAACCTACACACTGTGTCATTGTCCCACTCTGTGGCCTACTCCTGTTTTTTCCCCCTCCAAATTTTATTTGGCCCCGTCTGACCTTTAGCTGCTGCCGGACCTACACACTGTGCATTGTGCCAAATGCCTGAACCATGCTGCTTTCTGCCCCTGACCCACACCCCTGTGGTTTATTGTGCCTGTCTGACCTCATGCTGCCGCTGTGGTGCTGCCGGGACCTACACACCTGTCATTTTTGCCACTGTCTGACCTCATGCTGCGCTGTGGGTGCTTGCCGTGACCTACACACTGTGTCATTGGAAAACCCGTGGGCCTCATGCGCTGGGTGTTGGGGCTGCCGTCACCCACACACTGTGTCTTTTTGCCACTGTCTGACCCCAAGCTTTCCTGTGGCTGCTGCCGGGGAACCCACCCCACTGTTTCAAGGGCCCCCCCCTTGGCCTATCCTGTTTTTGCCACCCCTCCCGAATTAAATTTGCCACTGTCTGAACCCCCTGCGCGCCGTGACCTACAAAAAGGGGTCATTTTGCCCTTTCCGAACTCATGCTCTACTGCCGTGACCTACACACTGTGTCATTGTGCCACGTCTGAAACCCCATGCTGCTGCTTTTGGCTGCTTTCCGTTGGGCCTACACAGGTTGGGCATTTTTGCCCCTGTTTGACCCATGCGCTGCTGTGGCTGCTGCCTTGGGCCTACAACTGTTTTTCATTTTTGCCACCTGTGGCCCACTCCTTTTTTGCCACCCCCCAAAAATGTTTATTGTGCCCCTGTCTGACCTCATGCTGCTCCTGTGGCTGTGCCGTGACCTACACCCTGTTCCATTGTGCCCCCTGTCCCGGGCCTCATTTCTGCTGCTGTGGGGGGGTGCCGTGACCTCAAAACTGTGTCATTGTCCCCCTCTGTGGCCTACTCCTGGTTTTTCCCCTCCAGAAGTGAAATTTTGGGCCCCTGTCTGAAACCCCATGCTGCGCTGTGGCTCCTGCTGTGACCTAACACTGTGTCATTGGCCCCCTGTCTGACCCCATGAGGCTGCTCCCGGGACCTACCCCAAATGTGTCATTTGTGCCCCTGTCCCGAACCCCATGCTTCTGCTGCCGTGACCCCCACACTGTTTTCATTGTGCCACTGTCTGAAACCCCAAGCTGTCCCGTGGCGATGCCGAGACCTCACATTAGTCAAAGTTTCCCCCCCTGTGGGGGCCCACTTTTTTTTTTTTTTGGCCCCCCTCCGCGTGAATTTTGCCCCGTCCCGACCTCATTTCTGCTCCTGTGGCTGCGGCCCCTGACCTATACACTGTGTCAATTTTCCCCCTCTGTGGGCCCACTCCTTTTTTTTGCCACCCCAGAATTTTGATTGTGCCACTGTCTGACCTCATGCTGCTCCGGGCTGCTGCCGGACCTAACCCCCTGTGTCATTTTTCCCACTCTTTTGGGCCAAATCCTGTTTTTGCCACCCCAGAATGTCATTGTGACAAGCCTGACCTCCCTCTGCTGCCGGGGACCCACACACTGTGTCATTGTGACCCCTGCCTACCTCAGAGCTGCTGCCGTGACCCCACACTGTGTCATTGTGCCCCTTCTGCCCCATGCTGCTGGTGTGGTGCTGCCGTGACCTACACACTGTTTCATTGTGCCACTGTTGAAACCCCAAGGGTGTTCCGGGTGCTGGGCCCTGGGCCTTCACACTGGTCATTGGCCCACTTGTGGCCTACTCCTGTTTTTTCCACCCCAAATGTCATTTTGGGGCCACTGGGGCTTTACCTCATGCTCCCCGTGGTTTCTGCCCTGACCTACACACTCTGTCATTGTGCACGTTGAAATTTAGCTGGGTGCTGTGGCTGCCCGCCGTGACCCCACACACTGTGTCATTGTGCCAAAATTTCTGACCCCATGCTGCTCCCCGTGGCTGCTGCCCCTGACCTTTCAACTGTGTCATTGGGGGCTGTCCCGACCCCATGTGCGGGGTGACCTACACACTTGTCATTGTGCCACTTCTGGGCCTCATACTGCCCCCTGGGCTGCTGCCGTGGGCCCACACACTGTGTCATTGTGCCACTGTCTGACCTCATGCGGGTGCTGTGGGGGGCTTTCCGTGACCTACACACTGGGGTCATTTTGCCACTGTCTGACCTGATGTGCGGGTGCCGTGACCTACACACTGTGTCATTGTGCCCCCTGTCTGACCTCATGCTGACCTGTGGGGTTCTGTGACCACCCACTGTGTCATTGTCCCCCCTCTGTGGGGCCCACTCCCGTTTTTTCCCCCCAAATGCCCTTGTGCCAAATGCCTGACCTCATGCTGTGGGTGTGGCTGCTGCCGTGACCTAACAAAATGTGTCATTGTCCCCGGGCCCGACCCATGCTGCTGCTGTGGGGTGTGCCGTTAAAATAACACACTGTGTTTATTGTGCCACTTTCGGGCCCCCCATGCTGCTTTCCCGTGGCTGCTGCCGTGAACCCCCCACACTGTGTCATTGTGCCAAAGGGCTGACCTCCCTGTGCTGGGTGTGGCTGCTGCTGTGACCTACACCAAGTGTCCTTGTCCCTGTTGCCTCAAAGCTTTCTGCTGTTTGGGTGCGCCGTGACCTACACCCTGTCATTGTCCACTGTTGACATTTAAGCTTTCGGGGTTTGGGTGCTGCGGGGGACCCACACCCCCTTCATGTGCCCCTTTTTTTTTTTTTTTTTTTTTTTGTCTGACCTCATACTGCTGCTATGGCTTTTGCCATGACCTAGGCACTTTGTCATTGTTTCCACTTTTGTTTGGCCCCACTCCTGGGTTTTTTTCCCCCCCGAAAAAGGGCATTTTGCCACTCTCCCGACCCATGCCCGGGTGTGGCCCGCCCCCTGTCACCTTTTCCCCACTCTGTCACTGATGTTTTCCAAAACCCGAGCCCTCAGCTTGGTTTTTTTCCCCGGGTGTCGCTCGCATGACTTTATCAGGAAATTCCCTTTCAGTTTTTTGGTCAGTTTTGGGCCCCCTTAAGTGCCCCGGGGAATTTTTATCGTTAAGCGATTCTAAGAGCGGCGGCAGTTCCCTTCTTTCGTGTCATACTAAAACAAACATTGGGTATGAAAACCAAACCAAGCTCCCTCCCGCATATTAAACATGGTTTAAAAAGTTTACTCACCCTGGGAGGGGTTTGTTGCACCTGGAAATAGTGTTTTTTAAGTTTATTCGTGCCGAAGTAATTTTTGGAAAACGAAAATTATTTTTTGCCGAAAAAATTTAGCGAAGTGAACGGGAAAAAAAATTTCGGGGAAATTCGCCCCCCCCTACTTTTGAACCTTTATTTTGACATGATGCAAATGGGGGGGACACTGTTAACCAAACGTGGGGGCGGGTAAAAGGGGGGGGAAAAACCAAATTTTCTTTCCCCCTTTATGAATGTCCCAAGAGAGAAGCAAAAAGGAGGAAAATTTTTTATAGAAACCCCCAAAAAAGGCCCCCCCACTAATTTTAAAATTTTGTCCAAATTTGGTTTCCAAATTTTTTAGCTGAATTGTACCTTTAAATTTTTGGGAAAGGGCCCGGGCCCCCCAATATCAGAAATTAGAGAAGGGCCCCCAAGTTTTCAGAAAACCGGGCCAAAATATAAAATTTTAAAATTTATAAATACATTCAGCCCCAAAAGGGGGGCCCCCCCAAAAAATAAAAAATTTTTTTTTCCCAAGGGAAAGGGGCAAAGGGTTCAATGTCCCAAAAATTTTCCCGGGATTCTCCTTCCCCCAAATGGCCTTTTTCCGACCTTACGTGAGCAATTTTAAAAATTTAATTTTCAGAGGAATTTTTTTAGTCCCGAATAAAAAACCCTTGGGGAAAAGGGAAAAAGGGAAAATTTTTAAATTTTTTAAATTTTTCCACCTATTTTTTATGGGGGTTGTGGGTTTAATTCTAAGGCGGATTTAAACCCTTTAAAATTTGCCAAAACTCTCTTTTTCAGTTGTTCCAGGCTAAAATACAAAATACCTTTAAAAAAAAAAGCACTTTAGCCTTTTCCCCTGTCAAAAATTTCAGTGATGCCATAAAGGGGCAAA